>JAWPHD010007896.1:0-122249 GCA_037043455.1 Cyrtodaria siliqua
TACGGGCAAGTGGATTTTTTTCACTAGTCCAGCAGCACTAGTTGTCTTTGTAAAATATTTACAGGCCTGCAACCTTATAAACAGTATTATAAAGCATTATAAAGCATTAATAAAAACAATAATAGTTTCTAGTGTTTCACTGGTTTTGAACTTTTTTTCAACAAGTAATTGGCAGGGTATGCATTGTTTTATATAGGGCACCTGTCTTTTGTGTCATACTGTACTTGTTATTGTTATATTGTCATGTGATTGTCATGTGATTTCCTTGTTACTATATTTAGTTGTAAGAGAGAGAGTGGTTCCCTGTTGTATGATAGTTATGTATGTAAAAGAGTTAGGTCCATCATCATGCAACTGTGCACGTCACTACTACATTCCCGCCACACGCACAATTAACCGCCAAATCTATCTCTTCTCCACCAAATCTATCTTTTATCTTTTCTACTTCACTCTGTTGATATACTTTGCTGGGTATAAGGTGATGAGTCCTTAGGACTCATGAATTTACCCAGCAAAGTATATCTTCTTAGGACTCATATCCTTACCCAGCAAAGTATATCGACAGAGTGAAGGACTCATGACCTTATCCAGCATATCGACAGAGTGAAGTAGAAAAGATATTTGGCGGTTCTTCTACTTCACTCTGTTGATATACTTTGCTGGGTAAGGTCATGAGTCCTTAGGACTTTAGGAGGAGTAGTTCAGGAGGAGTAGTGGCGACAACAAATTTAAAGTAAAAAATTCAAAGGGCCATAACTCCATCAAAAATCAGCGAACCGCAACGAATGCAAAAAATGCACAACTAGACATCATACCGATGCATCCTGCAAAGCTTCGTCAAAATCCAGCAAGCCATTTAGGAGGAGTAGCGGCGACAACAAATTTAAAGTAAAAAAAAAATCAATGGGCCATAACTCCATCAAAATCAACGAACCAGAATGAAAGTGCTATATGCACAACTAGACATCACACTGATACTTCCTGCAAAGTTTCGTCAAATCCAACCAGCCGTTTAGGAGAAGTAGCAGCTACAACATATTTAAAATAAAAACTCAAAGGGCCATAACTCTGCCAAAAAATCAACAAACTGGAACAAAAGTGTGAAATACATAACTAGACATAATACCGATGCTTCCTGCAAAGTTAGGTCAAAATCCAGTCAGCCGTTTTAAGGAGGAGCAGCAGCGACAACAAATATAAAGTAAAAAATTCAAAGGGCTATAACTCCGTCAAAAATCAGCAAACCGGAATGAAAGCACGATATGTACAACATATACCAATGCTTCCTGCAAAGTTTCGTCAAAATTCAACAAGCCGTTTAGGAGGAGTATTATATAGCGGAGACAACAAATTTAAAGTAAAAAATTCAAAGGGCCATAACTCCATCAAAAATCAGCGAACCGCAACGAATGCAAAAAATGCACAACTAGACATCATACCGATGCATCCTGCAAAGCTTCGTCAAAATCCAGCAAGCCATTTAGGAGGAGTAGCGGCGACAACAAATTTAAAGTAAAAAAAAAATCAATGGGCCATAACTCCATCAAAATCAACGAACCAGAATGAAAGTGCTATATGCACAACTAGACATCACACTGATACTTCCTGCAAAGTTTCGTCAAATCCAACCAGCCGTTTAGGAGAAGTAGCAGCTACAACATATTTAAAATAAAAACTCAAAGGGCCATAACTCTGCCAAAAAATCTACAAACTGGAACAAAAGTGTGAAATACATAACTAGACATAATACCGATGCTTCCTGCAAAGTTAGGTCAAAATCCAGTCAGCCGTTTTAAGGAGGAGCAGCAGCGACAACAAATATAAAGTAAAAAATTCAAAGGGCTATAACTCCGTCAAAAATCAGCGAACCGGAATGAAAGCACGATATGTACAACATATACCAATGCTTCCTGCAAAGTTTCGTCAAAATTCAACAAGCCGTTTAGGAGGAGTATTATATAGCGGAGACAACAAATTTAAAGTAAAAAATTCAAAGGGCCATAACTCCGTCAAAATCAGCGAACTTGAACAAAAGCCTGAAAGGCACAACTAGACATAATACCGCTGCTTCCTGCCAAGTTTCGTCAAAATACAGAAAGCCGTTTAGGAGGAGTACCAGCGACAACAAATTTAAAGTAAAAAGTTCAAAGGACCACAACTCTGTCAAAAATCAGCAAACAGGAACAAAAGCGCGATATGCACAACTATACCAATGCTTCCTGCAAATTTTTATCAAAATCTGACAATTGCCGATTAAAAGTAAAAGATTTCATGATTGAATATGTGTAAAATGAATTATGAGTTGGTAACTCTTAATTTGACACTCCAGTTTTGGGGTTTAGTCTGGCTGGTTAAAGACATTTATATTTCACCAAATAACAGCAAAATTACATTACAAAACCATTACTCTCTCCAGGTGTTCAGGTCATTACACAAGAGGCCCAAGAGGGCCTGTAGACGTTCTACTTGTATGATGTGATTCAAAACATAAACATGATAGAGGGCAACCCAAGAAACATGTTTCCTATATATAACTCTTTGAATATTTGAATATTTGACGACAACGAAAAACACAAACTTGATAGAGACCAACAACAGAAACATGCATATGATATTTAACTAGAATGGAATAAGTGGTAATATGTCGTTCGATAAATTTGACCTAAATTTAGCCATGGTGGCCATCATGGATGACTGGAGGCTCCAAAAAAACGCAAATGTAAGGGGGACTAACCCAAACATCATTGTGCTTAAGTTTCATCAAAATCTTTCAGCCGGTTTCAAAGAAGATATAATTTTTAACCTTTCCTTATGTAACTCAATATAAATTTTGGGTCGCCGTGGCAGCCATTTTGATTATTCGACGATAACGAAAAGCACAAACTTGATAGAGGCCAACCCAAGGAACATGTATATGATATTTCAGTAGAATGGAATAAGTGGTTTCGGAGATGTCGTTTGAAATTTCCTTAAATTTGACCTAGTTTTAACCATGGCGGCCATCTTGGATGACTGGCGGAGCGAAACTGAGAGGGGCCCTCCCAAGTAACATTGTGATGAAGTTTCATCAAAATCCTTCAAGCGGTTTCAGAGAAGATGTTGATTTTATAAAATTGCTAACAGACAGAGACGGACGAAAAGTGATCGCATAAGCCCTCCTGGCCTTAGAAGAGCTAAAAATGAATATGTGCCGTTAAAAGTAAAAGATTTATTAACGGGTTCTTAAAATATCCGTGACTGAATATGCGTAAAATGAATTATGAGTTGGTAACTCTTAATTTGACACTCCAGTTTTGGGGTTTAGTCTGGCTGGTTAAAGACATTTATATTTCAACAAATAACAGCAAAATAACATTACAAAACCATTAATCAAAACTCTCTCCAAGTGTTCGGGTCATAAAAAAATGTATATGTGCTGATTAAAAGTAAAGATTTCTTAACGGGTTCTTAAAATATCCGTGACTGAATATGCGTAAAATGAATTATGAGTTGATAATTTTACACTCCAGTTTTGGGGTTCAACCTGGCTGGTCAAAACCGTTTATATTTTGTCTATATAGATTGGATTCTCAAAATATGTAAGTTATATTATACACTTTGTCGTCAGTAGGTTTAGAAATGGTGTACATATTTTGTAAAATTTGGCTGTTGTTAGTAGGATAGCTACTTTAAAAGTATAAAATTACAAAGGGAAATAAATCCAATTTGAAAGAAGATAGAGGTGTTCTTATGCTCATCACTTCCTCTCATTGCATGCTATCATTGTTTGAAGTTTTATTTCAGTCTCATAAGTAGTTTTCAAGTCAGGATCCGGACAGGAAAAGCAGGATGGAAAGATGGACGGATGATATTACGCGCAATGTGTCGACTATATGTGAAACAAGAGCCCCAAGAGGGCCTGTATCATTCTACTGGCAATATGGAGTCTGTGGCGGGGGAAGTGGGGGATATTAGTTGTGGCACATAAGACAAAACCCTTTGCCCTGGAGCAAAATGGCAAACAGAAATTACTGCAAGTACCCAAGTAGAATGGCCCCTTTACACTAAAGTAACAAAACCCATTTTAATAAATGCATTCCAATGTGGACAAGACAGTATTTTTTTTACCGGATTACCCACTAGGGGGCACCAGCAGACGGAACCAACATACAAAAACTTATTGTGCATCTACACATCCTTAACTAAGAAATACACCATACATGAGTGTGAAATCTCAAAGGGTATATGGAGGGAGTTAGCATCACAGTAACTGTTGTTTTTGATGTGATTTGCGGCGCGATCCTAAAACTGTGAAAGAAAATAATATTGTTTTAGTTACATGATGCAATGGATAAATAAAAAGGTAAATATAGGAAAATAGAACCTTACTATTTGATTCTAATCACGTGTGTATTATTAATTAATTATAAATAAAACAAAGTAAAAATGCAAAATATTCAATATTGACAAATATTATGTACCGCCATTCATTGGTAATAACAATTTCGGGGCAAGTTAAAAAAATCAGGGCAAGTGACTTTTCAGTAAGGGCAAGTGGACTTTTGAAATCTAATTGCGCTGGACTAGTCCCAAATTTTGATTTTCTTGGAGCCCTGGCCATAACTCTAGTATTACTAATCCAATTTGGCTGGTTTTCGAACTAGTACAAGCTTTCATTCATATTAACCATCTGGTAAAGATTGGTAAAGATCGAATGACAAATGAAAGCCCTAACAAAATTCTTAACGAGGCAAAATACAGCATTTTTAACTAAATCAAGGGCCATAACTCTGGTGTCACTGGTCCGATCTGGTTTGTTTTCAAACTCGTCCGAGCTTTCATTGATATTTACAATCTGGTGAAGTTTGGTCAAGGTAGGATGAAAAATGGAGGCGCTAAAATGTTGAAAATACAAAATATAGCAATTTTTGTTAATTCAAGGGCAATTTCTCCGGTGTTACAGTTCCGAACTGGCTGGTTTTCAAACTCATCTGAGCTTTCATTGATATGAACAATCTGGTGAAGATTGGTAATGATCGGATGAATAATGAAGGTGCTAGAGTGCAGACACCAAACAGTTAACGGAAGGACGGCGGACGGACGACGGACAACAGACCATGTTGAGTAGAGCTAAAAAAGGTGAAGGTCAGGGTTGTCAACACAATCATTCAATTGCTTAAATTTATCAAGAGAATAGTATAAATGATTATTAACTCAACTAGAGGACTGCCACAGTCATGTTACACAAATTCTCAATATTTCCCCCCAATATTAAACCCCTTTCATTCCCCCTCTTTTTAGTAATTTAAAAATTCCCTGACAAATTTTCAAATTTCCCCGACATATAATGATTTAATACAAACCTTGGGTGCATATTTCTTTGAAGTGGCTGCCTACAGATTCCGGCATGTTTGATGGCTTCCTTAGCAGGGTACTCTCTAATCCAAGAAACAGTAATTTTTCGTCTTCGGAGCACATGAAGATGGTAGTACCATGACTCTGAAATTTCGACCAGGTCCCAGATTCAAGTGGCAGAAGTTCCAGTCCATTTATTTTCCCGTAATCTTTGTCATATAGCAAGTACTCTAGTACTGCAAATTTGTCGGCATCTGCCAGGCTGTTCCCGTAAGTTGTATTCTGGTGCAGAAGTTCAGACAGGCGCCTTGGAGACAAATCTTTTACTCCATACTGATAGCTTAGTACATCAAATAGACAATCAGGAACATCAACAAACTTTTGTTGTAGCAACAGTAATACCTTAACAATAGCATCCCTAGCATGTGGTAAGTCGTTCATTTGTTTCATTGTGGCAAAACATGCTTCATGCACTCCTATCCAATCACTCTTTCCAGACGACTCTTGGTTCCTATAGAACAGAAATCGCTGACTTTTTAGTTTGTCAAAGACAACTGGGACAATTCTCGTCCATGCGGGTGTCACTTTATTGGCATCAGGAATTGCATTATAAACTCCATTAACAGCTTCATTTGTGTTTCCTAAATTCTCTGAATGCTGAACCATACTCTGAACGAATACTGCATATGCCAAAGGAAGAGCTTCTGTGATGAGTGTCTCGTTCCACAGAATGGATTTATCGTCAATTTTCTTTCCCGTTTGTTCGTCTGTAGCCCATTTCAAATGATGCCTGCTTTGGTTCAAGGCAAAGAACCCATTTACATGTACCGGCAGACCCGTTAGTTTTTTCCCCTCTTTTGGAAGTGGTAGAAAACAGAATACATGTCCGACAAATGTTTGTGTCTCAGACAGCGGCATAGCAACTCCAACAAAGGGACTGTACCCAAGGTTCGGGTCTTTAATTAGAGCGCGAAACTTCGGAGATGCATTTCCACCCATGAAATAATTAACAACCATCCAAGTAGCTTCAGCATAACTATTTTCATTATGGTCTCCGCAGTTAAATGTTCGTACAGTCATTGTATACAAGCTTTGAATGGAGTCTCCATTGTAGTCAGCTGGTACGTTTTTTATTTTCGACTGAAATTCTTCTCTTTTTTTCTTAATCTCCTCAATATTAGCAACAAGTTCAACTTTAGCTACTTCTGCAGATGCTTGCTCCTGTCCTCTTCTATTCAGTGAGACGCTTGTTAAGCTCCGGAGAAATATAAGAATACTGTCAGCCTCACACTTGAATACGTCAAACAAATCCTTCACCTTTTTTTCATCATATAAGGTTTCCGAAAGGGCCGACGGTGCTTCTCTCAATGGAAACCAGAATACAGTTCCCTTGTATTGCCCACTTTTAATAACATCTCTATCAATTCCAAATGCATCTCCCAGCGCTTCCAGGAAAGCGTCAATGTCCATACCTGTATATCTTTCAAGTTTGTTCAGTCGCATCATCGCATTTACCCGGTCACTTCGCTGATGTTGTGGATCAATTAGTAGAAGACTATTCCCACTGATCACGCATGGATGGTCTATATAAAGAAAATACAAAACATTCAAGAAATCTAGAGCTAACACTAAAGGTGATTAATTCCCCTGTTTGGTGACCAATTTAAATATTTTTTATATGCCTAAAAAAGGTACTGATACTGTATTTTCATAGAATTTAACAAAATAACAAATTTAATGCAAACTAGAACGAATTCGACGGCATGGCCGTCGTAAAATACCCAAGTCCCCACTTCCCACCCCCAACCCTGTGACAAACACACAGCCTCACAGTATAAACAATGTAATCCCTTCATGAAAATGTTCATTTGAGAAATAATTTTTAAATAAATTGACCCCCTGTTACCCTCCACCCACCACCCATCCCCTCCAACCCTAACCCCAGGGAAGACGTCCGAATTTTAAATAATAAATCATTTGACATGCTGTGCATCTCTTTATTAGATGACTATATACCAATTAGTGTGCAAAAGTATGAAAAAATGACACCGTAATTGCATTATTAGTGTATTTGATGCCCCATCCTCCTGGCCCCCTAACTATAACATAGGAGGAAACAAATGTATACAGTGTAATCCCATCATCATGTTTCATTTGAGACATAATTATAACAAGAGGGCCATGATGGCCCTATATCGCTCACCTGAGTTAATTTGAACCAATACAAGAGGGCCAAGATGGCCCTAAAGAGATACCCGAGTACTGGCACATTATCGAACTTCTTCGAAATCTTATGGTCATATACAATCTGTGCAAGTTTGGTTAAGATTGTTTAAGAAATGTGGGCTCTGTTGTGTATAACAACATTGATATAGACAGTTTAAGACACTGACAAAGATTGGTAAAGGTCAAATACAAAATGAAGGTGCTAGAGAGTAACACCATGGGCAGAGCCAAATGTGACCCCAGGGCTACATGTAATATATGAGAGCTTTGTGGTTTCAGAGAAGAAGATTTTTAAGTTTTTCCCTATACAAGTCTATGTAAAACTTGACCCCTGTGAACCCAGGGTCACCATTTGAACAAACTTGGTAAAGGACCATAAGAGTATAATAAATGCAAAATATTAAACCTCTGGCTCTTGTAGTTCCAGAGAAGAAGACTTTAATATGTTTCCTATACAAGTCTTTGTAAAACTGTGACCCACGGAGTGGGGTCAAATTTTACCCCAAGGTCACCATTTGAACAAACAACTTGGTAGAGGACCATAATCTAATAGTAAATGCAAAATATGAAACCTCTGGCTCTTGCAGTTCCAGAGAAGAAGATTTTTTTTCAGTTTTTCCCTATACAAGCCTATGTAAAACTGTGACCCCAGGGGTGGGGCCAAATGTGACCCCAGGGTCACCATTTGAACAAATTTGGTAGAGGACCATGAGCTTATAGTAAATGCAAAATATCAAACCTCTGGCTCTTGTAGTTTCCGAGAAGATATTTTATTTCTTTTCCTATATAAGTCTATGTAAAACTGTGACCCCCGGGGCAGGGCCAAATGTGACCCCTGGGTCACCGTTTGAACAAACTTGGTAGAGGACCATAAGCTTATAGAAAATGCAAAATATGAAACCTCTGGCTCTTGCAGTTTCAGAGAAGAAGATTTTTTTAAGTTTTTCCCTATACATGTCTATATAAAACATGTGACCCTCGGGGCGGGGCCAAATGTGACCCCAGGGTCACCATTTGAACAAACTTGGTAAAGGACCATAAGCTTATAGTATATGCAAAATATCTAACCTCTGGCTCTTGCAGTTTCCGAGAAGAAGATTTTTAAAAAAATTAATCCTATATAAGTCTATGTAAAACTGTGACCCCCCGGGGAGGGGACAAATTTGACCCCAGGGTCACCATTTTAACAAACTTAGTAGAGGACCATAAGCTGATGCTACATGTAATACATGAGACCTCTGTGCCTTGTAGTTTCAGAGAAGAACATTTTTAAAAGGTTTTTCCTATATGTCTATATGAAACACATGCAAAATCTCAATATACAAACTTTGGACCTAAGGGGCATGGTCATTTTTAAACCCAGGGACTTCATTTGAACAAACTTGATAGTCTAGACGTTGGCGATCATTTTAAAAGAAAAACTGTTGAAATCTGTCCAGCGGTTCTTGAGAAGAAGATTTTTTAAGGTTTCAACCATATATGGTAATAGCGGCCATCTTGGATGTCGCGCTGACCTAATTTTAACAAATCTAGAAAGCATTCATCTAAGGATCATCCACGTGAAGTTTGGTCAAAATTGGCCACGGGGTTTCTGAGGAGAAGTCGTTTAAAGCAAAAGTTAACGACGACGGACGACGGACGACGGACGACGGACGAAGAGTGATCCCAATAGCTCACCTTTGAGCCTTCGGCTCAGGTGAGCTAAAAAAAAAAATCCAAATCCAAATCCACCCCCACCCCCCACACACACACCCCACACCCTGGGGCCCCGGGCAGACGGTCCGAGTTTGATAAAATAAAAATAATAAAATCATTTAATATGTTGCTTACCTTTTATAGACGTTTACATACACCAAGTTATGTGCAAGAATATGGAAAAATGACAGTGTAATTGATTTTTTAGTGTATTTGACCTTTTGACCCCCCTGAGGGACCCTGGGTGCAAGGCCATCATCACAATGTTTAATTTGAGAGATAATTACAAAACAGAAAACCCAAACACCCCACCCCCACTAAGTTTGGTTGAATTCTGTTCAGCGGTTTAGGAGGAGATGCGGTAACGGACAGACGGACGGACGGACAAACGGAGGTAATTTTAATATACCCTGTGTTTTTCAAGGATGTGGGTATAATAATAAAATCATTTAATATGTTGCTTATCTTTTATAGACGTTTACATACACCAAGTTATGTGCAAGAATATGGAAAAATGACAGTCTAATTGTATTTTTAATGTATTTGACCATTTGACCCCCCTGAGGGACACTGGGTGCAGAGCCATCATCATAATGTTTACTTTGCGACATAATTACAAAAAAAAAATGGAAAAAAATGACCCCAAATCCCGCCTGCCCCACCCACCCTGGGCCCCAGGGCAGACGTTGGAATTTGCGAAATATAAAAATCGTTTGATATGTTGTTTATCTTTTATAGACGATTATATATACCAAGTTATGTGCAAAAATATGAAAAAATGACGGTGTAATTGAATTTTTAGTTTATGTGACCTTTTAACCCCACTGAGGGACCCTGGGCTTGGAGCCAAAAAGAGTTCTCTTGCATGCCGTCATTATATGGTGATGTCATACCCTAAATTTGGTTGAATTCGTTCAGCGGTTTAGGAGGAGATGCGGTAACGGACAGACGGACTGATAGATGGACGGACAAACGGAGGCAATTTTAATATACCTTGTTTTTTCCCAAAAACGTGTGTATAATTATTTGAAGTTGGTTAATACTCCCACATTGGTGTCTAGTCACAATAGGTATAACTACCTTAATATGGATGTGTAGGAATACTCTGAATTTTGCTGAGCAGGGTTTCAATTACAAACAAGAAGAAGTATTGCTATGCAATATAATGTCCCCTACCGGTCATTGCGTGATAAATTGTTTTTTGGAGGATAATTAATTTTCTCTTTGGATGAAGTGACACATGAACATGTCAATGCATAATGTAACATAAGCTACCTACCCATACAGTTTCATTCCTAACTGAAGTTACTGAGCGGAAACCGTTTTTCTATTTTTAGTAACAGTGACCTTAACCAAAGTGACGCCAAATGCAATCCCAAGCTTCCTTTGCATATAAGCTACCTACCCATAAAGTTTCATTTCAATGTCTCATTCTTAATCGTTTTTTTCTATTTTTAGTAGCAGTGACATTGACCTTAACCCCAGTGACCCCAAATGCAACCCCAGTGACCCCAAATGCAATCCCATGCTTCCTTTTCATATAAGCTACTTACCCATCAAGTTTCATTCCGATATCTCATTTCTAACTAAAGTTACTGAGCAGAAACTGTTTTTCTATTTTAATAGCAGTGACCTTGACCCCAGTGACCCCAAATGCAATCCAAAGCTTCCTTTTCATATAAGCTACCTACCTTTAAAGTTTCGTTCCAATATCTCATTACTAACTGAAGTTATTGAGCGGAAACAATTTTTCAATTTTTAGTAACAGTGACCTTAACCTTGACCCCAGTGGCCCATAATGAAATCCCAACCCCTCTTTTCATATAAGCTACCTACCCAGCATGTTTCGCTGAAATACCTCACTCCTAACAAAAGTCAACGAGAGAAAAAATAAATTACTTTTAGTAACACTGACCTTGACCCCAGTGGCTCCAAATGCAATCCCAACCTTTCTTTCCACATAAGCTACCTACCTTGCAAGTTTTGTCGCAATACCTCACTCCAAACAATAGTTATTGAGCGGAAACCATTTTTCTCTTTTTAGTAAAAGTGACATTGACCTTGACCCCAGTGGCCCCAAATGCAATCCCAACCCTCCTTTCCATATAAGCTATCAGGCAGGGGTGGGGAGTGGTGGGGCTAATACCCCAATATGACTGCGCTAAGAATAAGAAGAATAAAACACATGCACTTTTCATAGGCCATGTTAAGGTGGACTCTACAGGCACCCAGAGCCCATGATTTATTTGTGCCTAAATTACTTATGCTCTCATCTAGATAATGCTATAAGGAATCCCAAACTAAAATAGACAAATAGTTTAAGAGATATCAATGTATAAAAGAGCTTATATGCGCAAACCTCAATCTCGTTTATTGCACATTTTATGGGCCATCACAATTTTGGTTGCATGGAAGCCCAGAATATGAAGAAGACAAAACTAGAAGGGTGTTCCACGGAACACAATCATGTATCACCTGCCATGTGCTTATTTCATCAAGTACAATCTAACTAGAACGTTTGAAGACAAAGGGTGCAACTTATGATGAATTATGGAGCAGATTTATTTTTTACTTGTTAAAGTTTATGAAAAGGGGCATAACTCTGCATTGGATAACTGATAAGAAGGAACTGTATAAAGTTGCATGACCATAGGTCAGTTTTTGGCCAAGTCATGAGCTAGGTTAGATTGCAGGTTAAAGTTTAAAGGAAAAGGGCCATAACTCTGATACAATGAAATTCAGTGTTGCTGGACATGTCAATGGCATTGAATAATTGATAAAGAAGAACTGTGTAAAGTTGTTTTATGATCATAAGTCGGTCAGTAGTTTGCCAAATTATGAGCCAGGTTCGGTTGCAGATTAAAGTTTTATGAAAAGGGGCACAAGTCTACCAAGATGAAGATCAGAGGTACTGGATACGTGTAACAATATTTCTTTGGGCAAGATGAAGACATGTGTGAAGTTCAAATACTTTTCAAGTTATGGCCAAGGTTTCAGCTTAAAGTGTGACGGGACGCCGACGACTCAGTGAACCCTAAGTGTCTGCCATGCTAAGCAGGAAACACAATTTCTTATGTAGCCCTCTAGATAATACAATAAGGAAACCCAGGCCCAAATTTGGTTGAGCTAGAACAAGAAATGTAAGAGATATAGATTCGTAAACACAGCTTACATGTTAAATTTGATGTGAAATGGGACACTTGCACATTTTAAGGACATCAGAATTTGGGTGCCATGGGAGACCAGGGTTTATAGGTACCAACTTACTTAGGCAGAAATTAAGATAATAGTATAAAAAAGCTCATGGCCAAATTTGGGACAAGAAATTTAAGAGATATAAACCTCCAGACACAGCTTACATGCAGAGCTGGGACGCCAACACCGATGCCTAGATGATTACATAAGCTCTCTTATTCTTTGTATAGTCAAGCTAAAAATGATAATAATAGTCAATAATAATATTTATTTGCCTTTGCTATACTTTCTCACCTGTGATGTGAAACACAGACTTGAATCCCAGTCCAAATCGTCCGACCTTGAGCGGGTCATCCTCCTTGACGCTGCTATAAATCATTTGGATGCCTTCCCAGTCAGTTTCTGTGAAAGTTGCATCGTTATAAACGCACAGCGCTGGACCCTGAATAAATCAATTAAATATTGTTTAATATCACACCCCAGAAGGAGGAGAAGGATACATAGGAATCTGGGAACCTGCAATACTACTTATAATGAACAGATTCCTATGGTTCTTATAACGTGCTCGGAGTATCTACCAGTACTCCCGTTACACTGGACCATCGGGTTTGTGTCCAAATCTAACTGACGAGGCTTAGGGAAAGTGTCTTCTCCGAGAACACACCTATGACACCCAATGGGGCTTGAACATGGATCCATTAGTTACAGTGCTACCCACTGGGTCATGCCAGCCTCTAAATAAAACAAGGTTATGAGAAGACCACCATAAAGCAATTTACACTCGTCCGAACTCATGCAGATTGTCACCTGGCATAGTGTGAAGTTCCACTGACTTCAAATTTATTAGGTTAATAAACATTTAACCCCAATACAAACATTTGTACAATGTATCATTAAGATTGCATCAGTATAACTTAAGATTGCAATAATGGGGGCATCATCGTAGTTCGGACTTCGACATTTTATGAAGGAGGAAAAACAAACAAAATTGGACAAATTATTTTGACAAAATTGAAACTACAAAATTTTTATGTCACATAAAATAAAGTCTAGAAGGCAGAAGCAAATAATATGGGAATAATTATCTACTATCCATTAATACTAAATGGCTGCTGCTGCTACTACTATTACTATTACTAGTACCACTACTACTGCTGCTGCTACTACTACTACTACTGCTGCTACTTTGCTGCTGCTACTACAACTACTATTACTATTACCACTACTACTGCTGCTGCTACTACTACTACTACTGCTGCTACTTTGCTGCTGCTACTACTACTACTAATACTTCTGCTGCTACTATATTTCTACTGTTTCTGCTATAACTACTACTATTACTACTACCACTACTGCTACTGCTACTACTACTACTACTACTACTACTACTGCTGCTGCTGCTGCTACTATATTTCTACTGTTTCTGCTATAACTACTACTATTACTACAACCACTACTACTGCTGCTGCTACTACTACTACTGCTGCTGCTACTACTACTACTTCTGCTACTATATTACTACTGTTGCTGCTATAGCTACTACTATTACTACTGCTGCTGCGCTGCTGCTACTACTATTACTACTACTACCACTACTACTGCTGCTGCTACGGTAACTACTGCTGCTGCTGCTGTTGCTACTATATTTCTACTGTTTCTGCTATAACTACTACTATTACTACTACCACTACTACTGCTGCTGCGACTACTACTACTGCTGCTGCTGCTACTATATTACTACCGTTGCTGCTATAGTTACTACTACACTACTATTACTACTACTACTGCTGCTGCTGCTGCTGCTGGTGTTGGTGGTACTACTACTACTACTACTACTACTACTACTACTACAACAACAAGCACTAATAAAACAAATATATAAAATAAAATAATAATAATAGTTATAATAAAATAATAATTAAAGTAACCTTGATAATAATAAAATTAATAATTAATCAATGGTTTCTTTAATTTGGCTAAAATAAGCTGGCAACATACACAGTCACAGATCACATGATGTTCAGACACATGTATTATGAATAAACACAGATGCTAAAAATACCAAGTGTTGCGTTTTCAAATGTACTGAGTGTATATACCAACATTTATGTTCAACATACCTGAAAAAACTTCCTATACTTTTTCTTTTTGTCCACTTCTCTGTTGATTCGTCGACCATCATACAGGATTCTAACTTCGTTTGCTCCAGCGTCCTCGGCATTCTGAATTAGTTCCTAAAATCAAAATGTATGACATTGTATTCTCATTTCTGTTAAATTATTTTGACATTTTGTCTGATTATTATTGAGTTTGCCTTATGACTTTCTGTCCTATAAGGGAGAGGACTGGATCAACTAACGCTCCACAAACTTCATGTATTAGAAGCAGAATTACATAATGCGGATAATATTTTTCTACTTAAACAACTATCTTTTATGCCTCCTCCACCGAATGGTGATGGGGCATGTAGCGTTAGCCTTTCCGTCCGTCCCGAAAAGTTTTTGTCTATCTCCTCCCACAGCTTTCAATTGATTGTTTTGAAACTATACAGGATACTTACCTACGATATCAAGATGTCCATATCAACTTGGCATGAAAACTGATCTTTTCTTCCGGAGTGACGGCCTATTTTTCATCAATGTTTATTTTAAACTAGTTTGTGTTTCTATCCTCTCCCACAGTTTTCAACAAATTGTTTAGAGATCCTGTGACACTGATCCCAAAATTAATAGGACCAAATGTCAACCCAAATAGGAAGTTTTTGGAAGGTATGTTTTCTATGTTTCATCCGAGAGGTCCGAGTGCAGATGGAAAATAATATCAAAACACAAACCATACTGGAGGTGACTTTTCTTAAATATGCGAGATAATATTGAAAGAGTTGATAGTTGAACGGTGTTTTACGACATATTCAGTATATTTCAGGCTATATAAGTTGATGACATCGATTTTTTCATTGTGGTGAAGGCAGGACCACCTACTTTTTTTCTGAGTAGAACCAGTACTGTATACCTCCCACCATCCGTAAGAATAGACTTATGAAAGAGTAACAAACAAGAGGGCCATGATAGCCCTAACTCGCTCACCTTAGGGCAGTACTGGTTTGAGCAAATCTTTGTCGTCGGTGTCACTCAAACATCAAATCAACATGACTGTAGCTTTTTCAATAAAGATATAAGAAAAGATCCCCTCCGACTGGCAGCCATGTTTTTTCAACATCGAATCAACATGCTTTACGCTATTTTTAATCACACAAAGTCACCCTTGAGCACTATATGCTCAGGTGAGCTAAAAGACAAGAGGACGTCAGTTTCAGCTCAGTGTTATACACTGCATGCAAAAGATTTTATATTATCAAATATATTATGTCCTATAGCTGATAGCAGTAACAAATTTTGTAAAAGTTTTCATATAGTTATATAGGTAAACTGCCCGCCCACTGGCGGCTATATGTTTTGATGAATCAACCCAGTTTGAACAAACTTGGTAGAAGGTCACCCAAACATCAGTTCTGCAAAATTATTCTGAAATCCATCAAGAGGTTTCAGACAAGAAGATTTCTCAAGTTTTCCATATAGAAATATAGCAATAATTGGCCTCACCCCTGGTGGCCATGTTTTTTAACGAATCAACCCGGCTTGAACAATCTTGGTAGTGTGCGCACGTGTCACCAAAACATAATTTCTGTGAAATTATTTTGAAATCCACCAAGCAGTTTCACACGAGATGATTTTTAACTTTTCCATGTAGAAATATATCAAAAGTAAGCACCATCCCCTGTTGGCCATGTTTTTTGACAAATCAACCCGGCTTGAACAATCTTGGAAGAAAGTCACCCAAACATCATTTCTGTGAAATTATTTTGAAATCCATCGAGCGGTTTCAGACGAGAAGAATTTTTAAGTTTTCCATATAGAAATATAGCTAGTGCATACAGTTTGAGAGAAGGTGACCTAAACGCAAAAGTTGAATGTAAAAATTATTAAAGGGAATGTAGCGACACAGCCAAACATCTGTATTATTGAGAGTTCTGAAATACTTGAATAATGGTGAAAGAATTGTAAAAATCGGATGATAAACAAAGAAGATATGATCATTTGAAGTTTCTGTTGAAACGGATATGGAAGCAGCCATTTTGAGAGCTAAGACATCATGGTTCTAAATGAACATATATGGAATATTTATAAGTATGAAAATTTAATGATTTATAGGGAAAAAATGACAACTGTATGAAAAATATGTAATACTTAATGGCAGTAATGCTTTATAAATCATTCAATTGCAGTGATTTTCTTCATTTTAAATAATATTTATCAATATTCCATATATGGTAATATGGAACTATGTTGTCATAGTTCTAAAAATGGCGGCTCCCATATTCGTTTTAGAACAATCTTTAAATGGTCATATCTTTTTTGTTTATCATCCGATTTTGATAATTCTTTCACCTTTTTCCTAGTTTTTTAGAACTCTCAATAACAGAGCTTATTCCCTTTAAGTTATATGTCCTTTGCTTAAAAGGGTCAAGGTCACATCCACATTTGCTTTGTCACGTTGAGATGTACCACCCAAAATACATCTATAAGCAAAGTTTGAAAGGTCTAGTGCATATGGTTTGGGAGAAAGTTCAACCTAAACACAAAAATGAGATATAGGGTCCTAAAACTGAATATAAATACTGAGTTATCTGCCCTTTGCTCGGAGGGTCAAGATATAGTTTGGTAGAAAGTGACCTAAACGTAAAAGTTGAATGTTGATGCCGCCGACGCCTATGTCTCTTTTTTTCTTCAAAAAGGTGAGACAAAAAGGAGGTGTAAAAGAAAGATGATACATGATTTTGTAATATCGCAGGTGGCCGGTTATAATCTAAAATGTGTGGCTGGTTATAATCTAAAATGAAACTAGGAATGAAGAAAACGAGGAATGCAAGTAATAAAAATGTGTTACGCGACTGGACGGGACAAAAATGTGTTATGTGACGGGACTTGACGAACATGTGTTATGCGTCGGGACTTGACAAACATGTGTCACGCGACGGAATGGGACAAAAATGTGTTATGCGACGGGACTTGACAAACATGTGTTACGCGATGGGACGGGACAAAAATGTGTTATGTGACGGGACTTGACAAACATGTGTTACGCGATGGGACGGGACAAAAATGTGTTATGCGACGGGACTTGACAAACATGTGTCACGCGACGGGATGGGACAAAAATGTGTTATGCGACAGATTTGACAAACATGTGTTACGCGATGGGACGGGACGGGACAAAAATGTGTTACTCAACGGGACTTGACAAACACATGTTACGCGATGGGACGGGACAAAAATGTGTTACGCAATGCGATTTTACCAACAAAGTGATTCCTTTATAGCCCCCACTTGACTTTGTGAAAGCAGGAGTATAATAACGACAAGAATGGACATGCCAATTGTAATGAGTCAACTCTTCAACTGCTTCTATTTCAAGTCAAACGCTTATGGTGTAAAATTCCTGTTTAAAGTTTAGTTTCCTGCTCAAAAAATAAAATGGTTTACCATGGTCACCATGTTTTTTACCATGGTCACCATGGTTTTGATTTCCAGCCATGAACCCCAACCATGAACTACCTTGGTTGACCATCAAATACCATGGTTTTATCCATCTGTGACCGTGGTTGACCATGGCTGTCCATGGTCAGACCATTGTCATATTTGATAATGATGGTAAACCATATAAATATATAAAGAATTAAACTGAGTGAAATTGTGACAATCACTGCATTTCAGAAAACAAACTGTACTCTGGCAAATATTTCTTTGAACTTTTGATAAAATTTGAGTGAATATATTTATTATTTGAACTTTTTTAAAACAGAGAATTAATGTTTTTTTGCAATTTTACTTTAGATTTCAATAAAAGTGCATAAAAACAACAAAGACAAGATCAGTTTTAAACTATTAAATAAGAAATTAGATTAAAGCATGGTGCAGATGATTTTGTTGAAATCATAGACTTGTGGAAGTGATATTTGATTGATATTTATTTACATCCAAGTCAAAGAGTGACATAATCGACCTTAGGTCAATCACTGGCAGATTGTAATGTTTATTAGCCCTGCAAGAAGCAGGTACATTCTGCTAGATGGGTGTTATAAGATAACTGATTTTACATCTGGTTATTTAAGGAAATGGATAAAATTGCATTTTGGGAGAACATTTTGATCAATTTGAATTTTTTTGTGGGAAAAAAGATTGGCATGAAAAAAAGGCTTAAATAGTTTCTATTTAACTTAATTTAATTTTAATTCTGTGTTGCACCCAAAAAAATGTGTGTGGATTCAATGTATATATCTGGACAATGTTGTCAAACACTTTGAATTAGAAGGGTAGTTAAAAGTGAAACACAACAAGGAATAATTGACAAGATTGCAGTGAGGTTACTGTTAAGAAGTTTCAAATCAATTTTCTACATGCAGAAATGAACTAATGCTAATTTGACACTATCAGCACATATTAGAAAACACTGAACCTAACTGCATAACATATGAAATGCCAAAAGTGTATTTAATGTGAGCTTTTTCATTTGAATTAGTTACCTAATTGATTTTGCCAAATAATTCATTTAATATTTATTAACAAAGTCCATGATGTTTTTAAATGATGCATTAAGAAATTATCTTGCTGAAGTTATGCACAACTATTTGACTGAAATAACTGTTGAAATAAAATAAAAATGTCAATACCCAAAATGGATAGGTATGAGTAGTAAATGGATGATTATGTCAAGTGGATGTCTTTGATAGGTCATGGTGTTTGACCATGGTAATTCATGTTGTTTGACCATGGTAGTTTATGGTGTTTGACCATTGTGAGAAGTCATTTTCCCTTAGATTACCATGGTAGTATGGATGGTTGATTATGGTAGTTCATGATTAATCAAGGTAGTTGTTGGCTGGTCATGGTAGTTCATGGTTGACCATGGTATTTATCATGGTCTCTGACCATGGTAGTTATTAGGTCATGGTCAGAGACCATGGTCTACCATGGTAGTTCTTGGTTGACCATGGTATTTCAAGGGGGTATCATTGTAGTTCCATGGTCTCTGACCATGGTCTACCAGAGACCATGGTTGACCATGGTCAGAGACCATGAACTACCATGTTCAGAGACCATGGCCATTGATCATCAAGTGCCATTTACCAAAATATGGCCTACCATGGTCTCCTGACATCAGTTCATGGTGGTAGTTCATGGTTTTAAACAGTTCATTTTGCCTGGGCAACTCCGTGAAAAATCATTCAACCGTAACACGGCGATGATATGCACAACTAGGCCTGGTACTGATCATCCCTAACACGATTTGCTGAAATCTGGCCATGAGTTCAGAAGAGGCTTCTCTAGACAAAGATTGTATATTAAAACCTTAAAAGGGCCATAAGTCTGCCAAAAATCATTTTACAGGAACACGATGATGGTATGCACAACTAGGCTTGATACTGATCAACCTTGCCAAGTTGAAATCCGGCCAAGGGGTTAGGGAGAACTAGTCCAGACAAAGTTTGTGTTCTAAAACCTTTAAACGGCCATAACTCTTTCAAAATCATTCAACCGGAACACAGTGACGATATGCACAACTAGGCTTGATACTGATCATCCCTGAAAACTTTTATTGAAATCAGGCCAAATGAAGGCCATATCATCTTAACGAGGCAAAATACAGCATTTTAAACTAAATCAAGGGCCATAACTCTGGTATTACTAATCCAATTTGGCTGTTTTCGAAATTATCCAAACTTTCATTGATATTAGCAACCTGGTAAGTTTGACAAAGATCGGGTGAAAAATGAAAGCCCTATCATCTTAACGAGGCAAAATACAGCATATTTAACTAAATCAAGGGCCATTTCTCTGGTGTTACTAGTCTGATCTCGGTGGTATTCAAACTTGTCCAAGCTTGTTGATATTAACAATTTTTGCAAGTTTGGTAAAGATCAAATAATAAATGAAGGTGCTAGAGTGGTCACAAGGAAGAAAATGGAATTTTTCAGTAAAATAAGGGCCATAACTCTGGTTTTACTGATCCAATCTGACTGGTTTTTCTGTCAATGATATTAACAATCTGTGCAAGTTTGGTAAAGATCAAATAATCAGTGAAGTTGCCAGAGTGTTCACAAGACAGAATATGGCATTTTCAGCAAATCAAGGGCCATAACTCTGATGAAACTAATCCGATCTGGCTGGTTTTCAAACTTGTCTGAGTTTTCATTGATATAAAGACCCTGGCAAAGTTTGGTAACAATCCGATTAATAATGAAGGCCCTATCATATTAACAAGGCAAACGTTAATGGACACAGACGTTGGACCACGACGAAGGACAACAACGACGACGGATGATGGACAACTCACCATCCCATAAGCGCTGCTGGCCTTTGGGCAGTAGAGCTAAAAATATGAGCCAAACTGTTTTTTCTTCAAATTCCTAAACATAGTGTTCAATTAAAGTCACACGGGTAGAAAACAAAAGTCACACATTTTAATACCGGGTTACGTCCAACCGGTTTATCATTTTTAAGAAATGATCATGACCTCACATTATTCCAGCAAGATTATGCCAAGCCACACAGAGCCAGTGAGAGTTAGATCTGCAAGTGATGTTATCATGTTGAAATAATGTCGTAACCATGCTAAAAAAAAACGTGTGGTAGGGATAATTTCTTTGGAAGGTAAAATAGTTGGACATTAGCCCGGTATTAAAAGGAGTGACTTTTCTACCCTTGCGACTTAAAATGAACACTATCTATATATTGTAACATTTGACTGTTGTTGACGGGAAAGCTCTGTATAATACCAATATTGTAACATTGGGCTGTTGTTGGCGGGATAGCTTCTTTAAATAAAAAGATAAGTTGTATGCATAATTGCTGTTCTGAGAAAAGATACATTAAATATAAGTTTTAAAGGTACACTATTGGTATGTTTGTTTGTTTGAATGGTGTTTTACTTCATTTTTAGCCACATATGACAGTCAATTTTTTTGTGGTAGAGGCAGACCACCCCATTTTTCCTGGATAGAACCAGTACTGTACACCTCCCGCCATCCTTGAGAATCGACACTTTCTCACAAGTTGAGCTTGCAGTACACTATCTGTAGGACATATTGAGCACAAACAAGTAACTGAAATACATGAACTTTTTTTGTTTGTTTGAATGGTGTTTTACGTCATTTTCAACACAGGTAAGGTTATATATGACGGTCAATTTTTTGTGGTGGAGGCAGATCACCCATTTTTCCTGGGTAGAACCAGTATTGTACACCTCCCGCCATCCGTAAGAATTGACACTTCCTCACTTACAAGTCGAGCACCCAGTGGGATTCGAACCCGCAGCGATGAGAGACAAAGGTTTATAACGCACCCTCGTTAACCATTCGGCCACGGAAACGCTGTGAAATACATGTGCATGTATATATACCTAAATATATGAGCTAATAAATCTGTGGTAAAAAGTGCAAAATTTGAAAAAATAAACAGATTTATGAAGAAATATGTAATGTATATGCTAGCTCCGCAATAAATAACATTGCACGGACAGTGTGTTTTTTTCCATAAATATAAATAAATGGTACTGAAAAAGAGTACCATTCCCAATGGCAAAAAGTACTTTTTTTCCCAATTGGAGTGAACAAATTCACAATCCCAAGAAAAGTGTGTTTTATTTAAATATTTAGAGTGAGAATTTCAACAGAAGAAGGTGGAAAATATATATATATTTTTAGGTAAGCATTATGACGTCTACAAGATAATGTATACATAATACATGGTAATGTTTGCAAAGTATTTAAAGAAACTAAACCCGCCAAATAAGGGCAAAATTACACTACAAAACCTTTTATCAAAACTCTATCCAGGTGTTCAGGTAATATAATAATATACATGTGCTAATTAAAAGTATAGGTTTTTTCAAGGGTTCTTAAAATACCCGTGATTGAATATGCGTAACATAAATTATGAGTTGTTAACTCTTAATTCGATGCAGCAGTTTTGGAGTGTGGCCTGGCTGGTTAAAGCCATTTATATTGTGACTATAGAGTTTAGAAATGGTGTACATATGTTGTAGACATTGGCTGTTGTTGGCGAGATACCTACTTTAAGCATACAATATTGCTTTTGATTGATAGTGAAAAATTTCCAATTTAAGGCAAAACAACACAAATTAATTTTCTCAATTGACTGGGTACCAGTATCATTCTCAAAAAGATGGAGGAAGTGTCGATCCTTATGGATGGCAGGAGGTGTACAGTACTGGTTCTACCCAGGAAAAGTGGGTCACGGGTCTGCCTCCACCAAAAAAAAAAACAATAACCGTCATATATAACCTTACAAGTGTTGAAAATGACGTTAAACACCATACAAAAAAACAAAAGGATGGAGAAAGATCGCTGGTGTTATTTCTGAATGCTCGTTTGCGACATATACCAATGCCACGCTTTTATTTACTAAATCTCCAAAAATGGTAGGTCCCGTAATGTCTAGTCCCGTCATGCAACACATTTCCATTGCTTGCATTTCTCTAATAGTTTCTATTAATGGATTGTTCCCAAATTTCTTATACTCGTAACAACTGATGACCTTTTGTCCCTTTACATCGCACATTCTTGATTGCCTAGTATTGATACATGTCTGCACTCTATTAGGAGCCCTGATAAAACCCATGCAAGATAAGCGCCTGAATATTGAGTGTGCATGAACAGTATTGGATCAATAGATTTCAGGGCTTTTTGCCAGAAGCTTT
Source organism: Cyrtodaria siliqua (assembly GCA_037043455.1). Classification (NCBI taxonomy): domain Eukaryota; kingdom Metazoa; phylum Mollusca; class Bivalvia; order Adapedonta; family Hiatellidae; genus Cyrtodaria; species Cyrtodaria siliqua. The sequence continues at coordinate 23,230 of JAWPHD010007896.1, forward strand.
CAATCCACCGTTCCTATCAGTGGTACATATATATATGCATTCCGTTATAAAACTTTGTGTCTATAAACTACCTGCATGTTTACTCAAAGCAAATTCTTTTATTAAATTGCATAGGCTAAAAAGAAAAAAAGGTGTGTTTCCTATTGCATGCTCTAACAAAATAGGGTAGGTCGGTAGGCATTATTATTATTGTTATATTTTTTTTTTTTTGAGCAAAATATTGTGAGATTCTAGTTATCGCATAAAACCCATAAAAGTTAATGATACAATGTGAAAGTTTCTCTCTGATGTTGTCAGTTTACCTCGATATAAGACCGCCCCAGTTATATACTGAAAGGAAAAAGAAACGCATAATGGGTATTTCTGCTATATATTGTATGTTTAATATGCTACTGCTAATCAAATGGTACAGGGCGACATTAGGCTTGCCCTTTCGGAAGGAAGGATTAAAGAGCACCAAACACACCAATGGCTACCCCTTTAAAGTTTCATTATCGACAGATTGCGCATTTGGCTCAAGCAGGTGAGCAAACTTAGGCTTTAAATGTTGCACTCTCTTAACATTAAACACAATACTAAAATGGCTTGACTTTTTCAAGCGAAACTTCAACATTTATGAATTTCGTGTAACAAAGTATACTTTGATTAAAAGATCTACTACATGACAGAGTTGTCCTTTCTGTAATTAGTTGCAGCCCCTTTTTGTACAAAAACACGTTGAGATATATCTGAAATATTACGTGGAATTAGGTGTGTGTAATAGTGTAGTATAGGCAAATTATTGATTATGCATTTCTTTTTCCTTTCAGTATCAGGGTGACTATACCACATGATCTATGATGTCATTATTGATAATTCTTGAAGAAAAAATTTGTAAACATTCGCTTACATTGAAAGCTTCAGAGTGCAATAAGATTTTTATTGCTTAACCATTTTCTACCAAAGAAAGCGCATTCGAACGCAAAAAATGCACGCTACCCTAGACTGATATTCTTTTTTCGTGAAAGTTGGTGCTTTTGGAAAACACTTTGGAAAACTTCTGAAAATCCACCAGAAATAATTTGCTAAACCTTGAAGCGTAATTTAATTTCGCACATATTATGAAAAAATCCATGCATAATTTTTTATACCTTGTTTTTATCAAGGTAGGCGAAAGGGTTTTGGGTTAAAGAATTTTGTTGTCAATTATCTACATCTTCATACACATCTTATGCAAAGCAGAAAGCTTTTTAATGAAAGCATTTTAATGGACTAGATAAAGATTTATGAAATTTACTACATTTTATATCTTCTTTTAGAAAGATGGACACGCAATGTTGTTAGATTCATATGCGTCATTCTAAAAGATAAAGTTAAATCTATTTGACTAAAATGGAATTGTTCAGCGACTTTTAATATAGTCAAACTTATACATTTTAACGTTAATTAGTGTTTATCGTTGGAAAGAAATGGACAAGTAGCATAAATATCCTGTTTCTTAATTTACATTTAAATATGTCAATTAACCTAAATATAGTATTTTCTGTTTTTCATAATCATTATGATGCGTTATTTGTTTCAAAGGAGTATTTTCTTTGATTATTGTACAATGTATTGCCTGTTTCTAAATTTGAAATCTGACATGAATAAGGATTAAACTGTGACGTTTAATGTTTTCAAACTAATTAGTCTAGATCATCTGCGACGTTTGTTTGTTTTCAAGACAAACATCTAAAGCAGTCCTCCTGAACAAAGTTTGATTTTTGCCAATACACTGGTAACATATCTGATTGGCTGAGACACCTGCTATCCAAGATATACAGAAAGGCAAAAAGACAATAAATTTATATATAAACAAAGAGGGAAACTTCATCATTATATCGAACTATATATATATAACTAAATGCGGATAGTCAGAAATACTTCAATAAACAAGAGGTCAATGACCTTGAAGCTCTACTGATTGATTTTGATTTCAGGAAGTAGTCGCTACAGACTTGTTTTTTGAAAAATTATTTTTTGCCGTGGCAGCCATCTTGAATTTCCGGGCGACCTGAAATTTTGCTAGGATCAATTAGACATCAAGAGCAACATTCCTGTGAAGTTTCATGAAAATCCGTCAAGTAGTTTCAGAGGAGTAGTCGCTACAAGTTTTCATCATATAACTCTATGTAAACAAAGATGGCCACTGGCAGCCATGTTTAACGTCGAATCAAAATAATGTTTGACTCTTATAACCATCATGTCATGCTGATCATTTTACAAAAAGTCCCATATCAATATCACTTATAGTTTTCAAGACGTAGTTGCTACAAACTTCTTTTTTAAAAATCTATTTTTAGCTGTGGCGGCCATCGTGAATTTCTAGCCAATCTGAAATTTTGCTAGGATCAATTAGACATTAAGAGCAATATTCCTGTAAAGTTTCATGAAAATCTGTCAAGTAGTTTCAAAGGAGTAGTCGCTACAAGTTTTTACTATATAACTGTATGTAAACAAAGATGGCCTCTGGCAGCCATGTTTAATGTTGAATCAAAACGATTTTTGACAAGGACCAACATCATGTCATGCTGATCATTTTAGAAAAAGTCCCATATCAATATCACTTATAGTTTTCAAGAAGTAGTCGCTACAAACTTGTATTTTGAAAATTTATTTTTAGCCATGGCAGCCATCTTGAATTTCCGGCCGACCTGAAATTTTGCTAGGATCAATTAGACATCAAGAGCAACATTCCTGTGAAGTTTCATGAAAATCCGTCAAGTAGTTTCAGAGGAGTAGTTGCTACAAGTTTTCATTATACAAGTCTAGGTAAACAAAGATGGCCGCTGGCAGCCATGTTTAACGTCGAATCAAAACGATTTTCGACAAGGACCAACATCATGTCATGCTAATCATTTTAGAAAAAGTCCCATATCAATACCACTTATAGTTTTCATGAAGAAGTCGCTACAAACTTGTTTTTTAAAAACCTATTTTTAGATCTGGCGGCCATCTTGGATTTCACATCAACATGAATTTTTGCTAGGATCAACTAGACTTCATGGGCAACATGTCTGTAAAGTTTCATGAAAATCCATTCAGTAGTTTCAGAGGAAAAGTCGCTACAAAAAAAAGTTTACAGACGGACAGACAGACGGACAGACGGACGACGGACACCGCACCACGGCATAAGCTCTGCTGATCTCTGATCAGTAGAGCTAAAAACTAATAATTACGGTCAAGTGGTTCCAGTTTCAAATTTGTTTCTGCACAACCGGTCAAGACGTTTGTATTTACAATCAAGCGTCGAAGATGATCAAAACTACAAACTAAATCAATAACGCAAATAATGCACGCTACCCTCGCATAATATTCTTATAATGTGAAAAGAAGCAAATTTTGCAAAAAACAACAACACACACGCACAAAAAAAAAAACACCTGAAAACCTCTGAAAACTGGCCAACAATATTTTGAATCATTTTAATGAAGAAAAAAAGTTATTTATTTTTTATTTTTTAGAATAAGTGAATTAATTTGAGCGAGCCCAAATCCACAGTGAGAAGCGAAAATTAATTTTTAAGTTCACTTGCTCCTAAATATGTAAACTTTGGCTTACTTTGCCCTTTTACCTATGTCATGGAAATACAGGTACTATTTTAATTCATTTTTCACAAGCATTGCTGATACTCTAGTACAGAAATTACCACTTTCACAGAAACTGTTTGATTTTGATTCTGATTCATTAAAGGAATTTTTCAGGAAAAGAATAGAAATGATGAGACTTTCTTTTTAAGGCATGTTAGTGAAGATTTTGTTTTTAAAGAGCTAATAAATCTGAACACAAGTAAAAGTACTGGGCTAGATGAGATTCCAGCCAAATTTTTAAAAGTTGGTGCTGATTAATTAAAAACTCCTATATCTTTTATAAACCAACATGTCAATTTCTGATAATACTGTTCCTAGTGATATGAAATTAGCAAGGGTAAAACCACTATTTAAGAAAAACAGCAACCTTGATGTTGGAAACTAGCCCGGTCAGCATTTTAAGTATTGTTTCTAAAATTTTAGAAAGATCTGTTTACAATCAACTAAAAAAATACCTTTCAGTAAAAACATTTTATATGAACATCAGTCTTGTTTTAGAAGCGGGTTTTCTACAGATACTTGTCTGATTCATTTAACAGATCACATTAAAACAAACAATTCAAAAGGTCTCTACACAGGTATGATAATGCTGGATCATTCGATATGGTAGATCATAATATGTTATGTGCATAATTTGTTATGTGGCAAACTCAAACTTATGGGTGTTGCAAACACAGACTGGTTTTTGTCGTATTTAAGCAATAGAAAGCAAATTGTTAATGTCAACAATACACAATCCGATTAAGCTGCTGTTACATGTGGAGTTCCTCTGAGTGCAGCATCTTAGGTCCCCTTTCGTTTTTATGTTATGTGAACAATATTGTTTTAAGCATAGATCCAGACTGTAAACGTTTATTATATGCCGATGACAGTGCAGTTTTATTTTCACATAGCGACCCAACTGTTATATCTGCAAAACTAGGCAAAGTTTTATAAACTTGTTCTTCCTGGCTAGTTGACAACAAATTATCATTACACTTCGGAAAAACGGAATGTATGTTATTTGGTACTGCTAGAAAACTTAAAAAGGTCAGTAAGTTTAATGTCCAGTGTAATAGTATGTTATCTGGGGGGAGTGGGTGGTGGGGGTGGGGAATTGTTAATAATATTGTCTCCAAAGTAAGTGCCCGTCTCAGATTTCTATAAAGACATAACAAGTGCCTGACTAGCAGCTTTTATGTTCTTCATCAATTCAGTGTCATTTCGATTATTCTTGTTCTTCATGGTACTCAGGTCTAAATAAAACTTTACAGAAAAGGCTACAAGACGCACAGAATAAAGTAATTAGGTTTATCAATCTGTCTGAACCACAATGCTCAGTTTGTATTTTATTAGCATTCATTTCAGCCAGTGCATGTGTCTCTTTAAAACTCTAAACTAGTGGTGACAGATATATGGATGGTAGGGACTGCCCAATTTCCGTTGATGCCAGTACTAAGAGTGTTAAATGGTACTGTTATTTGAAATATTATATGTTTACTACTTTCTATTTTATTGAATTGGGGTTTTAAGGCGCACCAAGTTTTAAGGCGCACCAACACATGAAAAGGTTATATGGCGCCTAAAAGGCATGAACATGCCAGGCTCATCTTCCATGTACATCGAGATAAAATATGGAAAATGGGCCTAGAACCTTCTCACCCTGAACTGCAGAATTGCTGCAAATTCTATCGTAGAAACTCCATTTACGCTGGAGCCACGTTATTCTTTTTCTGCCACTGCTCTTTTGATGCGAGCGAGATAGCACCTGAAACAATGCAGGGATCATGATGAAGACCTTTAATGAACAAAAAATGATAAAATGATCATGAATTTTGGGGGATTCTATCCCTCTGCCTATCCCTCCAAAGGGATCTGCAGTGGCCCTATTCTTTGCCCCATGACCAAACTGGGCCCCCCGAGAACCACACGGGGATACTTTCTATTTTAAAAATGAACAAGAGGTCAATGACCTTGAAGCTCTACTGATTGATTTTGATTTCAGGAAGTAGTCGCTACAAACTATTTTTAGCTGTGGTGGCCATCTTGAATTTCCGGCCGACCTGAAATTTTGCTAGGATCAATTAGACATCAAGAGCAACATTCCTGTGAAGTTTCATGAAAATCCGTCAAGTAGTTTCAGAGGAGTAGTCGCTACAAGTTTTCATTATATAACTCTATGTAAACAAAGATGGCCACTGACAGCCATGTTTAACATTGAATCAAAATAATGTTCGACTGGGATAACCATCATGTCATGCTGATCATTTTAGAAAAAGTCCCATATCAATATCTCTTATAGTTTTCAAGAAGTAGTCGCTACAAACTTATTTTTTAAAAATCTATTTTTAGCCATGGCGGCCATCTTGAATATCCGGCCGACCTGAAATTTTGCAAGGATCAATTAGACATCAAGAGCAACATTCGTGTGAAGTTTCATGAAAATCCGTCGAGTATTTTCAGAGGAGTAGTCGCTACAAGTTATCATTATATAACTCTTATGTAAACAAAGATGGCCACTGGCAGCCACGTTTAACGTTGAATCAAAATAATGTTCGACTCGGATAACCATCATGTCATGCTGATAATTTTAGAAAAAGTCCCATATCAATATCTCTTATAGTTTTCAAGAAGTAGTCGCTACAAACTTATTTTTTAAAAATCTATTTTTAGCCGTGGCGGCCATCTTGAATTTCCGGCCAACCTGAAATTTTGCTAGGATCAATTAGACATCAAGAGCAACATTCCTGTGAAGTTTCATGAAAATCCGTCAAGTAGTTTCAGAGGAGTAGTCGCTACAAGTTTTCATTATTATGTAAACAAAGATGGCCGCTGGCAGCCATGTTTAACGTCAAATCAAAACGATTTTCAACAAGGACCAACATCATGTCATGCTGATCATTTTAGTAAAAGTCCCATATCAATATCTCTTATAGTTTTCAAGAAGTAGTCGCTACAAACTTATTTTTTAAAAATCTATTTTTAGCCGTGGCGGCCATCTTGAATTTCAGGCCGACCTGAAATTTTGCTAGGATTAATTAGACATCAAGAGCAACATTCCTGTGAAGTTTCATGAAAATCCGTCAAGTAGTTTCAGAGGAGTAGTCGCTACAAGTTTTCATTATATAACTCTATGTAAACAAAGATGGCCGCTGGCAGCCATGTTTAACGTCGAATCAAAACGATTTTCGACAAGGACCAACATCATGTCATGCTGATCATTTTAGAAAAAGTCCCAATATCCCTTAGAGTTTTCAAGAAGTAGTCGCTACAAACTTTTTTTTTAAAAACCTATTTTTAGATTTGGCGGCAATCTTGGATTTCACATCTACATGAATTTTTGCTAGGATCAACTAGACTTCATGGGCAACATTTCTGTAAAGTTTCATGAAAATCTATTCAATAGTTTCAGAGTGAGTAGTCGCTACAAAAAAAAGGTTAACGGACGGACAGACGGACAGACGGACGCCGCACCACGGCATAAGCTCTGCTGATCTCTGATCAGTAGAGCTAAAAATTAAGACAATTATGGTCTAAATGACAATTGCGTCTATCATTATAATCCTGAACTAAAATGTGCTTAACACTGTGATATTAATAGTAAAATATGTTGTATGTTTGTATGTGCTCTAACTGTGATATAAATAAGTAAGTATTAACTTTTTTCAAAATCAGTGATAACACATTTTAAAACTTTAAATTGAAACTGGAAAGAGCATCATCATCATTATGACCATGACTTCTGTGATAATTTAAGCAATAATAAAGCTGTTATTCATAATGAGATGATAAAAAATGGCTATTATAATTGATAATAATTAGATTCTTAATTATATAATATGTTTATCTGTAATTTATTTTCTCATCTTACCACTTGTTTGTTATAACTTGTATATGGATCTTTTACCTGAATAAAATTGAATTGAATTGAAATGACAAGCATTATTATGTTTAGTGAGGGTTTATAATGGACTTTTCTGGAATATAAAACTGCAGGACTATATCTTACCTTCCTATATTTTCCTTCTGTTGACATGACAACCAGAGTTCTGGGTGGATTGCCAGATTTTGAATAACATTGAGAGATAACCACCAAGAAATTGTTCCTGTGAAGTCTTATGAAATTTCGCCCAGTGGTTTCAGAGATGTTGTTAAAAATGTTAACGACTACGACTGAAAACAACAGCGACGGACGGTCTGACAACGAACAAAATAGCAATACAGTATTACGTGCTATAAAGTTTTAGATAATTGACAACACAAATGACTTCACGGTTTAGCATAAAATAATCGACTTCAAGGATTAGCATAATTTAAAAATTCATTAATTCTTGCGAACTGGTTCTTTAACCCAAAACCCTTTCGCTTACCAAATGTGAAATAATAATGTGGAAGTTTTTGTGATAAAAACAGGGTATATGCATGGATTTTGTTCATAATATGCGCAAAATTAACGTATGCTTCAAGGATTAGCAAATTATTTCTGGTGCATTTCAGAAGTTTTCCAAAGTGTTTTCCAAAAGTACCAACTTTCACAAAAAAAGAATATCAGTCGAGAGTAGTGTACATTTTTTGCGTTCGAATACGCTTTCTTTAGTAGAAAATGGTAAAGAAATAAAAATCTTATTGCACTCTGAAGCTTTCAATGTGGCCGAATGTTTACAATTTTTTTCTTCCAGAATTAGCAATATTTGACGTCATAGATCATGTGTTATAGTCACCCTGAGTGTATTACACTTTCTTATTACAAATAATAGGACACTTTAAACATATAGTTATATCATTATACCACCAGTGCACAGTGGATTACAGAAATGATAGAATCTAAGTGTTATGTTTCACTTTCATGATGTAAGCTATGTGATAAATCATTGTTCCGAACAAATAGAAGAAAAAATATATATATTTTGGCATAAACAATTTTAGGGAATAGGGTTGGTCTGGCCACCCGAAACACATCTATTTGTCTTTTTGGCCTTATTTAATTAAATTGCATATAATGTCGGTGTACATTTCAGAAAGACCAGCCATTACACACCAGATGATGAGTTGAACAAATCTATCTACTATACCAATCAAGGGGCCAAAAAAGAGAAAACATGTCCGGTAAGAGTTACTAAATAACTATGTCATTTTTTAAACCATCATTAAAACTAACTTGTGACACAGGTAACAGTAATTATCCATAGCTCAAGGTCTCTCTTGCTCTTCAACTATTATTATATATGAAATAGTTTCGTGTTCACCACACAGTGATATTTGTGTCGCAGTTTCGAAGGAAACGCGATACAAAGCAAGGCTTTCTCTTATTTGAGTTACAAGTATTATGTAGGTGGGTGCTTTATTGTTCTACCTTTTGTTGTATTGCGGACGGCTAAAAGTAACCAGTTAGCTAACATTTAAGTAGGAAGATATTTACTCAGCCTGCTGCCTACAGGCTATTAAGCCTGCTGCCTACAGGCTATTATGAAAAGCTCTGACCAAGTTATCACTTTGTCAGTCATTCATAAATTGTGTTTTGCCTCTTTCTCGCAAAAACATAACTTTGGCTATAACTTTTTAATTTCTTCATGTCTCTAAATCACACTTTCAGTATACTCCCAGCTAGCATGCTGACATTGGTTCGACGTTGGCAATAAGGCATGCGGTGGGACATTAGACATTGTTGCGACGTCAATAAAACATTGTCAAAATGTAATTTGGCTTAAGATTATGGTCTCACGCAAATGTTGGCACGACGTCTATACAACGCTGCAAAAACTGTAAAAACCGACAAAATGCAACCCAGCTAGAATGTTAACGTCGTACCAACGTCGGTTCAGCATCTGTTTTAACGTTGGGCTAACGTTGTACAACAATGTTAAAGTTGTACAACAACGTTGGCCCAATGTAGTATTGTCAAGCAGCCCCAACGCTGTCACGACGGTTGCCTACAACGTTGGGAAATATCATATGTGAAATAACATTAAAATTGTTCTTTATGAAGCAGAACAAGTTTGCTTCATTTCCACCATGCACTTTGAAGTGAATGGAACTGTCCATATGGAACTGTCTATCCTTAGAAGTTGGACAACATCACTAAATGATTCATGAGAAAGAAAATAAGTTAAAATATAAAAATGTTGTATATAGGTCAGCTATTCGACTTTTAAAGACTGGAAAACATAATGTTAAGGCGTATATTTACACCATGTTTAGGAATTTTGAGACAATCAGTTTTTCATAATTCATAATTAATATCCTTCAATTTCAAAATATCCGCTAATTATTACGCATCACTTTAGCAATAAACTTAACACCCATATACTGTAGTTCACATTATTTCCATGTGATCTTAAGTTCACGAATCAATGCAGGGTCTCTGATTTATTAGCGTGTTCATAAATTTGCATCCAAGCAAAATGTAAATAATCCTATTTTCTTATAAATAATATATTTCTACGGTGTTTATTGTAGAGTTTAGAATTTCATTAGGTTTTTCCTGATACATGTATTTCACACTTAATCTGTTAGTTCCGACTGCATCCACTATCGGAGTCCTGTTTATAGCCTGGAGACGTATCAATTATCCTATTAATTATACTAAGCGACGCATCATGTGAAAATAATTGTAAAAAAGTTATTGATTGTATTGAACATGATTTGTAATGCTTATTCATTGACTGATGTTTAACAAATATAATTACTAGTACAGTTAACAGAAAATAACATTCGTATTTTTGAAGTGTAGACGCCGCACTTTGAATTTAATCAATAGCCTCGATTCAATATATATTAAAATTAATAATTCTAAAAAGTATTTTACAAGTATAGATATAATACATAATTGTGACTTTAAATCAAATCAATGTAAACTAACTAATAAGTATGTATTGTTAACCACTCTTTAGGATATAATGTTTCTTCCTTGTACATGTATATATATATACCTGCCGATCATCTGATAATTTCAATCTACTTAATTTCAAATGGTTGAGTTTTCGGATACTCTTTCGAGTTTATTATCTGTGGGTTCTTAAATTCGCGATCGCGAGAAATAAAACCCAGTATATGGCATTTTTGTAATTACATCAATTAATGGAAGCTGTTGTTTTTAAAAATCGATATAGGAATGACTCTAATGTACGGGTCAAGAAAAATAGTTTTCATACGTACAAATAATAATTATGATTTTGTCCGAAAACAGATCGGGAATCTATTGAATTTGAATGTGGTTCTATTGTTCAATGGCACAATATTTTTGTGAAATTTACAGTCTTATTTTTTGACGTCAATATCGATCTGTGCTATTCTTATTTCAGGATCACTATGATTTAAAGATTTCTATTTAAAATATAGAACAAAAGATTTGTAATGGGCAGCACATTTGTAAATAATTGACAATAATCTGCTGAAATCTGAGATCACGCACCTTGATGATCTGTCCACCATCGGGATACTCCGACAAAATTCCTTTTAGCTGTTTGATGAGCGGAGGCTGTTTCATCGACGAGAACGTCGCCTCCAACTCAGCCTCTCCGTCACTCTCAGACTCTGTAAATAAACAGACATAAAATGTAAACTGACGTGGCATTCACTGGAATGTCAGATACAGTCAAACCTGGATTAAGACACTGCTCAGGGGAAAGACCAAAAGTGGTCTCTTAATACAGGTGGTCTCTTAAAACCGGGTCTATCATTGTTCAATGTTTTATGAAATATTAAGAGAAATACATGTACATGTATTAAAATGAATGCTTTACATTGTAGGTATCTTGTATTATTTCATATATATGGAGTATCTTGTAAAGGAATAATAAACACTCATGCAATTAAGACAACTTTAATTTATGTTTTTAATTTAAGTGTATATGAAATATAAACATGTGAAGTAGATCATGAAATTAAGATAATCAAACACAAAACAAACAATTATTAACATAATCACTAGTAGCCAGCATTTCACAGTTTGATCATAAAGAGTGTCTCACACAACACAGATAAACACATAATAGCACACGAAAACAGTTTGTTATTCTCCAATTAACTTGTTTAAAGCATTTTATGCCATAGTATTTTTAAAAAAAGAATCTCTTTGGAAGATTGTGTTTGATTGCTTAACGGGCACATTTTCTGTCACCAGACACATTGTTCTCAAAATTCTGTAAAACCTCCGATTTTCGTTTTAATATGTCCTGAATTTGTGTTTTACCGACACCCAACTTGCACACACACACACGCACACACACACACACACACAAACTATAATGTGCCATTGTGTGCGACCGAACTATAACTTTTAGGATTACAAACAAACGACTATTTTACGCCGCTCGTCTAACGTTAACACTTTACGCTTCGACATGATTTCAATAACTTTATTTATTGTAATCAGCTGTTAAAAATAGCGAGTAAATATATTACCGTTGCCATCACGTGATATAAACAAATTATTATGTTATCAAATCACTATGGGTATAAATATAACTTCATCAATATTAATGAGGGCAATTGACAGCATTGACCAATCCCATCTCTGTATAAAAATAAAACTTATGAATATTAATGAACAATTCAGCCTTTCTATATAACGCTCCCAATCATCAATGTTTTCCACATGAATCATTCGAAGGTGATAACTGGTATAACAACTTATTAATTGGTACTTATATTTGATATCTCCTACAGGGGGATGATTACAAAGGCTAATTAGGTTATTGTTGAATTTATGTTTGATCTCGTTTCTGTGTGAATTACCGATAGCTACACTGTTTTCGTTTTTTTCAGTTTGATTTTCTGAAGAAAAAAATGGCGGTCGCTAATTGATCATAAAATCGGTCTTTTGATATGAAAATATGCGGTCGTTGGTCGCGTTAGACAGGTGGTCGCTTAATACAGCATCAATAGCAAAACTCGTCTGGGGAAATTCAAAGTGGTCGCTTATGGCAGGTGGTCGAATGACCAGGTTTGACTGTATATTGAAAAAATATTGGACAATAGGGTCCTGGAAGTTCAAAAAGACTCTGGGAAAGGCTGAAATTAAGAAAGAGCACCAACTACCTTTTCAGAACCTTGATACATGTAGTATGGACACTGTCAGAGATGGGCAGTGTCAGATGTATACATGTAGTATGGACACTGTCAGAGATGGGCAGTGTCAGATGTATACATGTAGTATGGACACTGTCAGAGATGGGCAGTGTCAGATGTATACATGTAGTATGGACACTGTCAGAGATGGGCAGTGTCAGATGTATACATGTAGTATGGGGCACTGTCAGATGTGTATATATATGTAATATGGACACTGTCAGAGATATACATGTAGTATGGACACTGTCAGAGATATACATGTAGTATGGACACTGTCAGAGATATACATGTAATATGGACACTGTCAGAGATATACATGTAATATGGACACTGTCAGAGATATACATGTAATATGGGCACTGTCAGATGTATACATGTAGTATGGGCACTGTCAGAGACATACATGTACTATGGTCACTGTCAGGTGTATACATGCAGAGTTGACACTGTCAGGTGTATACATGCAGTATGGACACTGTCAGATGTATACATGTAGTATGGGCAGTGTCAGGTGTATACTTGTAGTATGGACACTGTCAGGTGTATACATATAGTATGGACACTGTCAGGTGTGTACATGTAGTGTGGGCAGTGTCAGATGTATATATGTAGTATGGACACTGTCAGGTGTGTACATGTTATTGTAGTATGGACACTGTCAGATGTATATATGTAGTATGGACACTGTCAGGTGTATACATGTAGTATGGACACTGTCAGATGTATATATATAGTATGGGCACTGTCAGGTGTATACTTGTAGTATGGACACTGTCAGGTGTATACATATAGTATGGACACTGTCAGGTGTGTACATGTAGTGTGGGCAGTGTCAGATGTATATATGTAGTATGGACACTGTCAGGTGTGTACATGTAGTATGGACACCCAGGTGTATACATGTAGTATGGACACTGTCAGATGTATACATGTAGAGTGGACACTGTCAGGGGTATACATGTAGTATGGACACTGTCAGATGTATACGTGTAGTATGATGGGCACTGTCAGGTGTATACATGTAGTGTGTACACTGTCACGTGTATACATGTAGTATGGACACTGTCATGTGTATTATATACATGTAGTATGGACACTGTCAGGTGTATACTTGTAGTAAGGGCACTGTCAGGTGTATATGTAGTATGGGAACTGTCTGGTGTACACATGTATTATTGGCACTGTCAGGTGTATACATGTACTATGGGCACTGTCAGATGTATACATGTAGTATGGGCACTGTCAGGTGTATACATGTACTATGGGTACTGTCAGATGTATACATGAAGTATGGGCACTGTCAGATGTATACATGTAGTATGGGCACTGTCAGGTGTATACATGAAGTATTGGCACTGTCAGGTGTATACATGAAGTATGGACACTGTCAGGTGTATACATGTAGTATGAGCACTGTTACATGTATACATGTAGTCTGGGCAATGTCAGATGTATACTTGTAGTATGGGCACTGTGGAGCTTCTTACCAAGCTTTGTTGAAATCCAACAAGCAGTTTAGGAGGAGTAGTGGCGATAAATATAAAGTTAAAAATGTCAAAGGGTCATAACTATGTCAAAAATCATGGAAATAAAAAACAAAAGCGAATTGCACAACTAAAAATCATTCCAATGCTTCCTATCAAGTTTTACCAAAATCCAACCGGCAGTTTAGGAGGGTAGCAGTGACAACAAATGTCGAAGGGCCATAACTCCGTCAAAAGTCATTAAACCGGAACAGAAATTTTATATGCACAGTACTAGACATCATACCGATTGTTCCTGTCAAGTTTGTCGAAATCCAACAAGCCGTTTAAGAACAGTAATGACGACAGCACATTTAAAGTTAAAATGTTAAAGGGCCATGACTTCCGTCAAAAATCATCGAACCAGAACACAAACGCTATATGCACAACTAGACACCATACCGATGCTTCCTGCCAAGTTTTGTCAAAATCCAACAAGCTGTTTATGGGAAGTAGTCGAAAAAATAAATTTAAATGTTAAAAATGTCTAAGGGCAATAACTCTGTCATAAATCATTGAACCGCAACACAAAAGTGATATGCACAACTAGAAATCATACCAATGCTTCCTATCAAGTTTCACAAAAATCCATCCTGCAATTTAGGAGGAGCAGTGGCGACATCAACTTTAAAGTTAAAATGTCAAAAAGCCACAACTCCGTCAAAAATCATTGAACCGGAACAGAAATGCCAAATGCATAACTAGAAATCCTACTGATGTTTCCTGCCAAGTTTTGTCGAAATCGAACAAGCGGTTTAGGAGGAATAACGGCAACAACAAATTTAAAGTTAAAATGTCAAAGAGCCATAACTCCCATCAAGAAGAGGCCCAAGAGGGCCTGTAGACGCTCTACTGTGTAAAGATGTCATATTTAGCCTTTTCCTATATAAACTTTGGGTCGCCACGGTGGCCATTTTGATTATTGCAAGAAAACAAAAAACACAAACTTAATAGACGCTAACCATTGTGATAAAGTTTCAACAAAATCCTTCAAAGGTTTCAGAGAAGATTTCATATTTAACCTTTTCCTATATAACTCTATGTAAACCTTGGGTCACCATGGCAACCATTTTGATTATTCGATGATAACGAAAAACACACAAATTTGATAGAGGCCAACCCAAGGAACATGGATATGATGTCGTTTGAAATTTCCTTAAATTTGACTTAGTTTTAGCCATGGTGGCCATCTTGGACAATGGCGGCTGCGAAAAACACAAATCTGAGGTGCACTATCCCAAAGATCATTGTGATAAAGTTCCAACAAAATCCTTCAAGAGGTTTCAGAGAAGATGTCAATTTTAGCCTTTTCCATTATAACACTATGAAAACTTTGGGTCGCCGTGGCGGCCATTTGGATTATTCGACAATAACTTAAAACGTAAATTTGATAAGGGCCAACCCAAGGAACATGTAAATGATATATCAGTAGAATGGAATAAGTGGTTTCGGAGGAGATGTCGTTTGAAATTCGCTTAAATTTGACCTAGTTTTAGCCACGGTGGCCATTTTGGATGACTGGCAGCTGCGAAAAACATAAATCTGAGAGGGATTATCCCAAATATCATTGTGATCAAGTTTCATCAAAATCTATCAGACTGTTTCAGAGAAGATGTAATTTTTAACCTTTTCCTATATAACTCTATGTAAACTTTGGGTCGCAGCTGTGGCCATTTTGATTATTTGACAATAACGAAAAACACAAACTTGATAGAGGCTAACCCAAGGAACATGTATATGATATTTCACAAGAATGGAATAAGTGGTTTCGGAGGAGATGTCGTTTGAAATTTACTTAAATTTGACCTAGTTTTAGCTATGGTGGCCATCTTGGATGACTGGCGGCCCTAAAAAACACAAATTTGAGAGGGACTATCCCAAATATCATTGTGCTTAAGTTTCATCAAAATCTTTCAGGCGGTTTCAGAGGAGATGTAATTTTTAACCTTTTCCTATATAACTCTTCTGTAAACTTTGGGTAGCCGTGGCAGCCATTTTGATTATTTGACGATAATGAAAAACACAAACTTGATAGAGGCTAACCCAAGTAACATGTATATTATATTTCACAAGAATGGAATAAGTAGTTTCGGAGGAGATGTCGTTTGAAATTTCCTTAAATTTGGCCTAGTTTTAGCCATGGCGGCCATCTTGGATGACTTGTGGCCGCGAAAAACAAAAATCTGAGAGGGACTATCCAAAATATCATGGTGATTAAGTTTCATCAAAATCCTTCAAGAGGTTTCTGAGAAGATGTCATTTTTAACCTTTTCCTATATAACTCTATGTAAACTTTGAGTCGCCGTGGTGGCCATTTTAATTATTCGACGATAACGAAAAACACAAACTTGATAGAGGCCAACCCAAGGAACATGTATGTGATATTTCACAAGAATGGAATAAGTGGTTTGGAGGAGATGTCGTTTGAAATTTCCTTAAATTTGACCTTGTTTTAGCCATGGTGGCCATCTTGGATGACTGGCGGACGCGAAAAACTGAGAGGGGCCCTCCCAAGTAACATTGTGATGAAGTTTCATCTAAATCCTTCAAGCGGTTTCAGAGGAGATGTGGATTTTATAAAATTGCTAACAGACAGACAGAGGGACGAACAGACGACGGACGAAAAGTGATCGCATAAGCCCTCCTGGCCTTTAGCCAGTAGAGCTAAAAATCATCTAACTGGAACACAAACATAACATGCACAATTAGACACCATACCGATTCTTCTTGCCAATTTTCGTCAAAATCCATCAAGTGGTTTAGGAAGAGTAGCGGCTACAACAAATTTAAAGTTGACATGTCAAGGGGCCGGAACTCTGTCAAAAATCATCCAACTGGAACACAAACATGACATGCACAACTAGACATGATACCGATGCCTCCTGTCAATTTTGGTCGAAATCCAACAAGCGGTTTAGGAGGAATAGCGGCGACAATAATGTAAAGTTAAAATGTCAAAGGGCCATAATTCCCGTCAAAAATCATAAAACCGGAACACAAACATGATATGCACAACCAGATATGATACCGATGTTACTTACCAATTTTGTTCGAAATCCAACAAGCGGTTTAGAAGAAGCGCGACAACAAATTTAAAATTAAAATGTCAAAGGGCCGGAACTCCGTCAAAAATTATCCAACCGGACCACAAACATGATACGCACATAAAGACATGATACCGATGCTTCCTGCCAATTTTTGTCGAAATCTAACAAGCTGTTTAGTAGGAGTAGCGGCGACAATGTAAAATTAAAATGTCAAAGGGCCTGAACTCCGTCAAAAATCATCCAACCAGACCACAAACATAATATGCACAACTAGACATGATACCGATGCTTCCTGCCAATTTTGGTCAAAATCCAACAAACGGTTTAAGAGAAGTAGCGGCGACAATAATGTAAAGTTAAAATGTCAAAGGGCTATAACTCCCGTCAAAAGTCATCGAACCGGAACACAAACAATATATACACAACTAGACATGATACTGATGCTTTCTGCCAAGTTTGGTCAAAATCCAACATGCGGTTTAGATGTAGCGGCGACAATAAATTTAAAGTTAAAAATGTCAAAGGGCCATAAAAATCATTGAACTGGAACACAAAAGCGATATGCACAACTAGACATCACACCGATGCTTTCTGTCAATTCTCGTCAAAATCAAACAAGCCGTTTAGGAGAAGTAGTGGCGACAACATTTGTGACAGACGGACAGACACAGACAGACAGAGCAAAAACAATATGTCTCCTCCACTTCATGTGGGGAGACATAATGAAGGTCCTATAATAGTAGGATCACTGCAGATCCCTTTGGAGGGGTAGGCAGAGGGGTAGAATCCCCCAAATTCATGTTCATTTTATAATTTTTTGTTCATGTTCATTAAAGGTCTCCATCATGATCCCTGCATTGTTTCAGGTGCTATCTCGCTCGCATCAAAAGAGCAGTGGCAGAAAAACAATAAACGTGGCTCATTTTATTTCGTCGGGATTTAATTTCGCGATTCTTTCCAAAAAGACATTTTCGAGGGGATGTAATTTCGCGCATTTCTGATTTTGGAAAAAAAAATCTTTTAAAAAAGCACTGTATCTTGAAACGCATTATCGATAAATTTGACCCAGATTTGTAAGTGCAAACACGTCTTCAGGCTACATATTAGCAGTGCTGTCTGGCAAATTACGTCAGATTTTCCCTAATAAACAATTAACCCAGGTCACCTAACACCGAACACACTTACTCAACGGTGATATTGTGTGATCTCCCATTGTTTTGACTCAGCGGGTGATATTGTGTGATCTCCCGTTGTTTTGCTTTTTTTATTACCCTGTCTTGACACCATTGTTTGTTTGGGAAGAAAATGGCGGACACCTGCGACGATGTGTGTCAAATCTCTGTGATTTTATTGGCTAACAACTATAATTAGCCCATGAATATTTATGAATGGCGATACCTAAATTGAGTTTTGTTAAGTTGTTTTGATTGTAAGATAATGGTACTAATTGATATGTAACACAGAAGTCGTACTATATTGCGTTTTAAATGTTTATATGTTTGCCTGCGTTTTGTTTTTTACTATTTATTTTTTGTTGATTAAATATATAAAATATGTACGTGTTCAATTTAAATTGCCGACCTCTAGGTAAGTACTCTGTAGATGATAACGATAATAAACTTAAATAGCATTCGTGAATGGATTATTAGTCTATTTGCTTAAACTCAGGTGTGTCAACACATCGCCATACATACTCATATTGAAAAGATTAAAACAAACAAGCAAGGTTTTATTTTTTCATTATCATATGAATAATTATATAATTATTTAATACATACATGCATGAAAATAAATGTTTTATCTGCACCAAACAACCCGGTTCAATTTGATGAAACTGCAATACAAAACCGATCGGGATCAAATGTTGAAGCAGTTTTCGTACACATACTAGTTACTTAATTCAAACACTTGGACATTCATTATCGTGGGGATTTTATTTCGCGGCTTGAGTCAACCACGAAATACGCGAAATTAAATCCCCCACGAAATATAATGATTTCACAGTATAGCATATTTGAAGGGACATAACTTTAAGGTCAGTTGTTTAGGCTTTTTTTAAATAAATCCAAGAGCTTTTCCTTCGAAACTGTGACACAAATATCGCTGTATGGTGAACACGAAACTATTTCATAATAATAGTTGAAGAGCAAGATACACCTTGAGCACTGGTTAATTACTGTTACCTGCGCCACAAGTTAGTGTTGTAATGGTTTAAAAAATGAAGTTATTAAGTAACTCTTACCTGACATGTTTTTTCTTGTTTGGCCCCTTGACTGGTATAGTAGATTTGTTCATCACATCACTGGTGTGTAATGGCTGGTCTTACTGAAATGTACAACGGCATTATGTTCAATTTAATTAAATATGCAATTTAATAAAAGAACTTGGTTTGAGTAAACATGCAGGTAGTTTATAGACACAAACTTGTGTAACGTTTTTTATTCATCATTTTTTTATATTTGGGTTTTAACCCAGTCAAAAAAAAATTATCAATATTTATACCCTTCGTTTTTTTATATTTGCTTTTTTTTTCTTCAACTTCTTATAGTTATTGTAAACTTTACAATGCTTATGAGTAGTTGAAAAAATTGTCAATATGTGCTTGTTTACACACGTGTGTATGTTTTATTCGTTTGTTAAATATTAATATGATTTACTTTTATAATCAAACAATCAGGAAAACAAAGTAAAACAAAAGTAGAATGCTTACAGTGGCCTTTAATACTGTTTTATTCTTGACTTGAACCATATTACTTCTTATAGGACAATAACAATAACTTTTCGTATTTTACGGGAAAATTTGACAGGATATCAATACGCAGACTGGATTACAGTACCTATTAACGATACCTCAATTCAACACGTTTTATAAAGTAAACATAACCCGAAACCCGTCTGTGAAATGTTTGTTTAGTCATACGTAGACTCGTTCTCAATATGTTTCAATCGAGTCTTGCATCATACAGTACTAGGAACATATTCTACAAATGTGTGACGATTACGGAACAGAACAATTCGACAATCAAACAAACCATTTAAATCTGCGAAACGCGGTGTATTTACGTTTCGGTACGCATTGTAAATAAATCGTTTGTGTTTATCTTATTATTTTTTACGTTTTTAGTACGCATAGAAAGAAATCTTTTGCGTTTTTTTGGCTCATTTATTTGCGTAAATTACGCAGATTCGCAGCTTAACTAGAGCTCTGATAATCTATCGAATAATTTTTGTTACTAGCCCATCGGGACTACCCAGACACAGACTTTGCTAGCCCGGCAGCATTTTTGCTAGCCTCGGGCTACAGGATTAGTGCTAATTTCGAGCCCTGTGATACACAAACTTGTATAACATAATGCACATTTATGTATCACTGATACACAAACTTGTATAACATAATGCATATATATGTATCACTGATACACAAACTTGTATAACATAATGAATATATATGTATCACTGATACACAAACTTGTATAACATAATGCATATATATGTATCACTGAGACTAAGGACCAGTGGATAGAAATTAAAAGCCCTGAAATTTATCAGTTGTTTTAATTCAGAAATTGGGGAAAAGGCCCAGGCCCGTCATAAATAAAAAAAATAATGCGATTTCGAGATATTATAAAGGGCGAATAGTGTATTAGGCAAAAATTGAAGATTTGGGTGTGCAAATAAGCAAAAGAGATACATTTTAGATAAACTGTTTTATATAAATGTATCCCAAACATAGTAATGTTGAGAAAGTTGGAGAGGGAAATAATATTAAGCAAAATAAATTAATATATATTTATATTTATTTTTTAAGGGAAATTTTCTCAGCCAAAAAGGGGAAAAAAGTACCTAGTCTGTTTTGCTAGGGGAAGAGGCCAAATATTCAGACGCGTATCTTGCATGGGTTTTATCAGGGCTCCTGATAGACTGCGTACATGTATTAGGCAGTTAACATTATGGGCGAGGTGAAGGGACACAAGGTCATCAGTTAATT
The DNA here is from genome assembly GCA_037043455.1 of Cyrtodaria siliqua. Taxonomy (NCBI): domain Eukaryota; kingdom Metazoa; phylum Mollusca; class Bivalvia; order Adapedonta; family Hiatellidae; genus Cyrtodaria; species Cyrtodaria siliqua. Next base: position 44,447 of record JAWPHD010007896.1, read on the forward strand.
TGTTACGCGTATATGAAATTTGGGAACAATCCATTAATAGAAACTGTTAGAGAAATGTAAGTAATAGAAATGTGTTACAGGACATTACGGGTAGTGCAATTCCTATATAGCTCCCACTGCATTTTGTGAAAGCAGTGGTATCTAAAACAAACATACAAATTGTATTTATCAATTTAAGTCATAGAAACAATTAAATGCACTACCATTTTTGGATTTTATAGTAAATAAAAACGTGGCATAAGTATATGTAGCAAACGAGCACTGACAGAAATAACACCATGTCCCTCAGCAATCTTTTTTCATCCTTTCAGAAATGATACCGGTATCCAGTCACTTGAGAAAATTAATTAATTAGCGTTGTTTTGCCTTAAACTGAAAATGTTTCCCTAAAAAACAAATGCAATATTGTATGCTTAAAGTAGCTATCTCGCCAACAACAGCCAATGTTTACAACATATGTACACCATTTCTAAACCTACTGACGACGAGGTATATATAATATATATATATATATTTTGAGAATCCAAACTCTATAGACACAATATAAACGTCTTTAACTCAGCCAGGCCACATTCCAAAATTGTTGCGTCAAACTAAGAGTTAACAACTCATAATTTATTTTACACATATTCAATCATGGGTATTTTAAGAACCCTTGAACAATTTATACTTTTAATTGGCACATATACATTATTATATGATCTGAATACCTGGATAGAGTTTGTTTTGATAAACAGTTTTGCCATTATTTGGCAGGTTTAGTTTCTTTAAATACTTTGCATACATTATCATGTATACATTATCTTGTAGATGTCATTTCCCTTACCTAAAACAATATATTTTCCTCCTTCTTCTGTTAAATCTCACTCTAAATATTAAAAAAAAAAAACAGCCACTTTTCTTGGTATTGTGAAAAAATTTCACTCCAATATTATTTTTATTGGGAAAAAAACACTTTTTGCCATTGGGAATGGTACCATTTTTCAGTACCATTTATATGTATTTAAGGGGGGAATTGTGGAGCTAGCAAATACATTACATATTTCTTCATAAATCTTCTTTTTTTAAAATTTTGTACTTTTTACCACAGATTTATTTGCGTCTTAGTAATATATTATATATATATACTCATAATATATTCAGGTATATATACATGTATTTCAGTTACTTGTTTGTGCTCAATACGTCCTACAGATAGTGAACTGCGAGCTCAACTTGTAAGTGTTGATTCTTAAGGATGGCGGGAGGTATACATTACTGGTTCTATACAGGAAAAATGGGTGGTCTGCCTCTACCACAAAATAATTGGCCGTGACACGTGTCCTAAAATGTGCTAAAAATGAAGTAAAACACCATTCAACAAACAAACATACAGATAGTGTACATGTACCTTTAAAACTTATATTCAATGTATTTTTTCTCAAAACTGCAATTATGCATACAACTTATCTTTTTATTTAAAGTAGCTTTCCCACCAACAACAGTCCAATGTTACAATACCGGTATTATACAGAGCTTTCCCGCCAACAACAGTCAAATGTTACAATACCGGTATTATACTGAGCTATCTCACCAACAACTGTCCAATGTTACAATACCGGTAATATACAAAGCTATCTCACCAACAACAGTCCAAGGTTACAATACCGATTTTATACAGAGCTATCCCGCCAACAACAGTCCAATGTTTCAATACCGGTATTATACAGAGTTTTCCCGCCAACAACTGTCCAATGTTACAATACAAAGCTATCTCACCAACAACAGTCCAAGGTTACAATACCGGTTTTATACAGAGCTATACCGCCAACAACAGTCCAATGTTTCAATACCGGTATTATACAGAGTTTTCCCGCCAACAACTGTCCAATGTTACAATACCGGTATTATACAGAGTTTTCCCGCCAACAACAGTCCAATGTTACAATACCGGTATTATACAGAGCTATTCCCTTATGAAATGGTGTTTCTGACAACACACTGACAATACACTGACAATAGACTGGTTATAGAAAAGTTCATCTGACAACAAACTGACATCAGACTGGTATTACACTGGTAAGAAATTTTCATTTCTGACAATACACTGACACTATTGCCAGTGTATTGTCAGCTTCTGGTGATATACCTACAACACATTGGATACACACTGGCAATAATATTAATAGTAACCTGGCATCTGACAACACACTGGATAGAAATTATCTTCAATTATTTAATGGCTGAGAAAACTGACTATACACTGGTTATACACTGGATACACACTGACACTTCTTTTGTTATTAAAATGCATCCGACATCACTCTGGCAATAAACTGACTCGCAAAAATTGGATCTGTCATTACACTGGCAATATTACACTTAGATTTTTTTTCATTTCTTGGATCTGACAAAACACTGGCAATATTATCGGATCTGACAATACACTGGCAATAAAAAACTTAGAAATAATTTCAATTCTTATTTCTGACAATACACTGGCAATATAAAACTTAGAAAATGTTCACTTCTTGGATCTGGCAATACACTGGCAATACAAAACTTGCAATCATTTACAGCAGTTGTAAAACTATTGCTATTTATTCACATCCAAGTCAAAGAGTGACATAATTGACCTTAGGTCAAGCACTGGCAGACTGTAATGTTATTAGGGCTGCAAGAAGCAGGTAAATACTGCTAGATGGGTATTATAACTGATTTTACATCTGGTTATTTAAGGAAATGGATAAAGTTGCATTTTGGGAGAAAATTTTGCTCAGTTTGAAATTTTATGTGGGAAAAAATATTTGCTTGAAAAAAGGTCCATTTAACTTAATAATGTGTGTGGATTTAATGTATATATCTTTACTAATGTTATCAAACACTGAATTAGAAGGTTATAGTTACAAGTGAAACCTTAGTCTAAACACAACATGGAATAATTGACAAGTGAGGTAAGAATTTCAATTTATACATGTAGAAATGCAATAATGCTAATTTGACACTATAAGTTCATATTAGAAAATGTTGAACCTAATTACTGCATAACATAAAATGCCAAAAGTGTATGTTAATGTGCGCTGTTTTATTTGAGTTAGTTACCTAATTGATTTTGCTTAATTCATTTAATGAAGTCTATGATGTTTATTTAAATGATGCATTACGAAATTTCTTGCTGAAATAGTGCACAATTATTTTACTGATATTATTTCCTTGGGGCTGTTGCTTTATAAGAAGAGACCTGGATTTACACTACTATCACACTGGATTTACACTGACATCACACTGGATTTACACTGACATCACACAAAACCCACAGGTTTTAAACTGAAATCACACTGGCTTCACACTGGCTTCATACTGGCATCATAATGTTTCGTTTTTATTACCAGTCTATTGTCAGTGTAGCCAGTTTGTTGTCAGTGTGTTGCCAGACCTGGAAATACACTGGTTTCACACATTCTTCAGCCTGGATAACACCAATTCCAATTAAGCTATTGTCAGTGTATTACCAGTCTGTAACGTCAGTCCTTTTATAAAGCCAATGTGATGTCAGTGTGAAGTCAGTTGTTTTTCTGACACAAATTTGTTTTATAAAATACACTACATTATAAATTACACATGTTGTGATTTTCTCAGACATTTCAATGACTTTAGTTCTACTTAAAATGTATTAGTATAATACTATGTCAGTGTGATTCCAGTGTATTACCAGCATGTTGTCAGATCTGACATTACACTGACATTAAACTGGTAATACACTGGTTTGGAGCTGACAATAGAATGGTAATATATTGCAAGTCTATAGTCAGACCTGGCAATAGACGGTCAATAAACTGGCATTACACTGGAAACAAACTGACAACACGCTGGCAATACACTGACACAGTGAAATTTGGTAAGAGTAATTATCTCACCAACAGCAGTCCAATGTTACAACACCGGTATTATACAGAGCTATCCCGCCAACAACAGTCAAATGTTTCAATACCGGTATTATACAGAGCTATCCCGCCAACAACAGTCAAATGTTACAATACCGGTATTATACAGAGCTATCCCGCCAACAACAGTCCAATGTTACAATACCGGTATTATACAGAGCTATCCCGCCAACAACAGTCAAATGTTACAATACCGGTATTATACAGAGCTATCCCGCCAACAACAGTCAAATGTTACAATACCGGTATTATACAGAGCTATCCCGCCAACAGCAGTCCAATGTAACAATACCAGTATTATACAGAGCTATCCTGCCAACAACAGTCAAATGTTACAATACCGGTATTATACAGAGTTTTCCCGCCAACAAGAGTCCAGTGTTTCAATACCGGTATTAAACAGAGCTATCCCGCCAACAACAGTCAAATACAGAGCTATCCCGCCAACAACAGTCAAACGTTACAATATCGGTATTATACAGAGCTATCCCGCCAACAACAGTCAAATGTTACAATACCGGTATTATACAGAGCTATCCCGCCAACAACAGCCCAAGGTTACAATACGGGTATTATACAGAGCTATCCCGCAAACAACAGTCCAATGTTACAATACAGGTATTATACAGAGCTTTCCCGCCAACAACAGTCCAAAGTTTCAATACTGGTATTATACAGAGCTATCCCGCCAACAACAGTCAAATGTTACAATACCTGTATTATACAGAGCTATCCCGCCAACAACAGTCAAATACAGATCTCGAGCTATCCCGTCAACAACAGTCCAATGTTACAATACCAGTTTATACAGAGCTATCCCGCCAACAAGTCAAATGTTACAATACCTGTATTATACAGAGCTATCCCGCCAACAACAGTCAAATACAGATCTCGAGCTATCCCGTCAACAACATTCCAATGTTTCAATACTGGTATTATACAGAGCTATCCAACCAACAATAGAAAAATACAGAGCTATCCCGCCAACAACAGTCAAACATTACAATACCGGTATTATACAGAGCTATCCCGCCAACAACAGTCCAATGTTTCAATACCGGTATTATACAGAGCTATCCCGCCAACAACAGTCAAATACAGAGCTATATCGCCAACAACAGTCAAACGTTACAATACCGGTATTATACAGAGCTATCCCATCAACAACAGTCCAATGTTTCAATACCGGTATTATACAGAGCTATCCCACCAACAACAGTCAAATACAGAGCTATCCCGCCAACAACAGTCAAACGTTACAATACCGGTATTATACAGAGCTATCCCGTCAACAACAGTCCAATGTTTCAATACCGGTATTATACAGAGCTATCCCGCCAACAACAGTCAAACATTACAATACCAGTATTATACAGAGCTATCCTACCAGCAACAGTCCAATGTTACAATACCGGTATTATAGAGAGCTCTAGATAAGCTACGTTTATGCGTAATTTATGCAAACAAATGGGCCAAAAAACACAGAAGATTTCAATCTTTGCGTATTAAAAACGTTAAAAATATAAGAAAAACACAAACAATTTATTTCAATGCATAGCGAAACATAAATGTACAGTGTTTATAATAATTTTTGTGTGTATAACTTCGTAAGCATTTTGCCAATATCAGGGCTTTTTTTCCCTTTATAAACAGGAGCCGATATAAACAGGAACAGATTACTTTTTGGCTGAGAAAATTTACCTTTAAAAGAACAACAACAAAAAAAAGTCACTGTAAGTGTGTGACTGTTTTTTACATCTTGTTTGTCGTTTTTACCATTTGGACACATTTTAGTCACACAAGCTCCCCTCCCCTTGTGTGACTGCAATTTTTTATTGCTTTAAATGAAGAAATAGACTATTTCCTGCGCATAGAGACATACTTGCTTGTCAGTCACACAAGAAAAAAAAGTCACACAAGTATACTTTATACACAAAAAACGACACACAAGGCGTTCCTGTAAACTCGGAAGGACTGACGGACGGACAGTGTGACTACTATATGGCGCCCTTCGGGGACATAAAACAATTTTTTTATTTTTGTTTAACATTATTTATCCCTTACTTTCTCAACATTATTATGTTTGCCAGGGATACATAAATTTTATAGAAGACTGTCTTATCTAAAATGCACCACTTTTTTATGTTTGCACACCCAAACCTTCAATTTCTGCTCAATACACTTTTCCCCCTATATCTCGAAATCATATTATGTTTCCGCTTTAACTCTTTCCCCTATTGAAAGGCCTAGGCCGCTCCCCCTTTTTCCGAAAAAAAGCCCTGAATTTCCATCTTCAGAATTTGTGGTTAGTTCTATTGTCAAACTGTTCCGTAATCGTCACTCGTGTACAGTAGAATATGTTCATGTACAGCACTATACTTTTTATGATGCAAGACTCGATCAGAACATATTCAGAACAAATCTACGGTTGACAAAACAAACATTTCAAAGACAGGTTTCGGGGTATTGTTTACTTCTCACAACATTTTGAAATAATGTATAATTAATAAGTACTGTAAACACATCATCAGGTAAAAGCGTTCCCGGGTGGAATAATGTATAAACATCGATCACAAAAGTAATAAAATTACAAGATATCTTTCTATGAATGAAGTTTCTTTGGATCGAGTCAATTTTTTTGCAAATATTGTTTGATTTAATTGACCAAATTGTTGCAAAGTAAAAAAAGAAACACAACTAAAACAAAACATACACACATGTGTCATAAATAAACACATAATTTGACAATTTATTTGAAACTTACAATAACTCTGAGTAATTGAAAAACCAAAAAAGCAAATGTAAACAAATGAAGGCTAAATATATTGATAAGAAAAAATTATTGGGGTAAAAAAACAAATATGGAAAAATGAAGGGTGAAAACACAAATAGTAAAATCCTTATCTAGAGCTCTGATATATATGTACACCATTTATAAACTTACTGATGATGAGGTACATATATGATCATATATAACTTACATGTTCTGAGAATCCAAACTCTAAAGACACAACATAAACACCTTTAACCAGCCCGGTCGACCAGCCAGGTCAAACCCCAAAACTGGAGCGTATAATTAAAGAGTTAACCAACTCAGAATTCATTTAACGCATATTCAATCATGGGTATTTTAAGAACCCGTGAACACCTGGATAGAGTTTTGATAAACAGTTTTGTAGTGAAATTTTGCCGTTTATAAGTTTCTTTAAAGGCTATAACCCGCCAAAGTTGTGGGGTTTGGTGTTGCTGGTTAAATAGTGAAAATCAGGCTCTTTTTCCCAATTTACACTTTTCTCAAAACAATTGCTGTACAATTAGTGTAGTACAATTAGTCTACTGTACAATTAGTGTATTCTTAAAACAAATTAGCTGTGAGATCATAGCTCTTATGGTTTTATGTTCTGTACATACTTATTATGGAGTTATGATGCTTATTATGGAGTAATGATGCTTAGTATGGAGCTATGATGCTTATTATGGAGTTATGACGCTTATTATGGAGTTGTGACGCTTATTATGGAGTTATATTCTGTACATACTTATTAAGGAGTTATATTCTGTACATACTTATTATGGAGTTATATTCTGTACGTACTTATTACAGAGTTACATTCTGTACATACTTATTATGGAGTTATATTCTGTACATACTTATTATGTCCATACTTATGGAGTTATATTCTGTACATACTTATTATGGAGTTATATTTTGTACATACTTATAATGGAGTTATATTCTGTACATACTTATTATGGAGTTATATTCTGTACATACTTATTATAGTTATATTCTGTACATACTTATTATGGAGTTATATTCTGTACATACTTATTATAGTTATATTCTGTACATACTTATTATGGAGTTATATTCTGTACATACTTATTAGGGAGTTATATTCCATACATACTTATTATGGAGTTATATTCCGTACATACTTATTATGGAATTATATTACTTATTATGGAGTTATATTCTGTACATACTTATTATGGAGTTATATTCTGTACATGCTTATTATGGAGTTATATTCTGTACATACTTATTATGGAGTTGTGATGCTTATTATGGAGTTATGACGCTTATTATGGAGTTGTGACGCTTATTATGGAGTTATGACGCTTATTATGGAGTTATGACGCTTATTATGGAGTTGGGAGTTATGACGCTTATTAAGGAGTTGTGACGCTTATTATGGAGTTATGACGCTTATGGAGTTATGACACTTATTATGGAGTTATGATGCTTATTATGGAGTTATGACGCTTATTATGGAGTTATGACACGGTCTATGGAACATTGGTATGTACATACTCATTATGGAGTTATGACGCATATTATGGAGTTATGACACTTATTATGGAGTTATGATGCTTATTATGGAGTTATGACGTGGTCTATGGAACATTGATATGCACATACTTATTATGGAGTTATGACGCAGTACCAAAATTCCATTTCTTCAAAAATAAGACAAAAATCTGTGGAATTTTGACATTCACACTGAAAAAATTGTGAAATGAAAACAAATTTAAATTTAAGTTCTTACATGACATTTTCCTATTTTTATTTAATCATTAAATGCTTTAAAAAGCTTAAATGTATGAAAATATTTGATAAAACCTCACATATACCTTATGCTTTAAGAACCTCCCAGATTTTGGACAAATCTCCCTTGAAAAATTCTTAAATCTCCCAGATTGCGGCTTCAAAAGTATCACATGCATGCGATCTGCACATGCGGTGACTATGGTATTGTTTAAACTCCTTCATGTCACATTAGGCTACTCATTCAGGCAGATAGGGTATTCAATACATCAACTATCTGATCAATATACTGCATGACAACTATGGTATTGTTTAACACCTGGTGTGATGTCACATTAGGCTACTCATTCTGGCAGATAGTTATTCAATATCAACCAGTTGATCAATAGCAAATTGTAGAAGGAAAATACTTATTGATTACAAATGTATTGTCATTATAAAGAAGATCTATAAGTATACTAGTATAATCTTTTTAAAGGTGTTATCCCAAGTCAAAGTGAACTGCCTATTTAAGCAGTTTTGTAGCAGTTGCTTAGCAGTTTCTTCATTTTTTGGCAGTTTCTTAGCAGTCCTGGTCTTAGCAGTTTTCATAAACTGCTAATAAGTTGCAGAAACTGTTAAGAAACTGCTAGGAAAACTGCCATATTTCTTCCTTGGCAGTTCTCATACAGCCATGCAACTAAGCAGTTTCTAAGCAGTTCCTTACAAGTTCTCTAGCAGTATTATCCTGCATGATGTTATTATTTATCTATTAACACCAATGTGATTCTGACCAGAGTGTAAAAACCACAGACACTGTCTTCCTTTTTTTTCAAAATATTGGAGGGAAAATGGCTCCTAAATATTTAATGATTAAAAAGTAAGTGTTTTTGCTATTATACTTAAATGCCTTATTGCATGAAAACATCTTGTGCATTTAATACTTATATTTGGACGAGAACAATACTATACGTAGTCAGTAGAAAGAGTAATTTGCAAAGAAATCTGTATTGTCACCTGTTTTCGCGAAACCTATATGCAATATATGAAAAAGTATCAAACAGTTAAGGCCTAAATGTGAGTTAATTGTATGAAACTATAGTAATGACATGTAGTTGATATTTTGTTTATTATTATCTGTCAGTCGCATGTATCAGCTACTTTGAATAATTGTTTAGGTATAGAGATAAATCATTGTATAAAGTATGTTTTTGTGAGAAATTGGCATTTTTGCTTTATATGATAGTTGATTTACAAGCAAGTGTTTTTTGAATATTCTGAAGGATTTTTATTTGACATGTGTAAACAGTTCTCATGTATTTATATTATTATTCTGTCTCGAAACTTAATTGTCTTAATTATTATGCTGTCGAAACCCGGTAATGTACATAATAATTAAACTTTTTACTTAATTTTTATGTTCTATTTAGTTTGTTCAACATATTTTATCTTTAATATGTCAGTAAACAAACTGGGTCTGGTAGATATGTTCCTTTTGGCATTTTTTACTTAGCTTGCCTGCAGTCTATTAGAAGTCCAAAGAATAGTTACATGAACTCTTTTATTGAAGCAATTTTCTCATGGGTGTGTCATTGACCTTACATGGAGCATGGTTAGCAGTTCTCTAGCAGTTCTTTAGCAGTTCTAATGAATATTCATAAAACTTAAGCAGTTTTCTTTCTGCTGTTGGGTGTGTTATGACCTAATATAGAGCTTGCATAGCAGTTCTCTAGCAGTGAACTGTTCTAATGCATATTCATTAAATTTAAGCAGTACATTAACATAATTCGGCAAAATAACTGCTTAGAAACTGCTAAAGAACTGCTTAAGAACTGCTAAAGAACTGCTTAAGAACTGTTAAAGAACTGTTAAATGTTAAGGAACTGCTATATAGCTTCACAAGGCTAGTGAACTGCTACTGAACTGCTAAAGAACTGCTTAAATCTATCAACTGTTAAGGTTAAAAAACTGCTTAGGAACTGCCTTTCACTTTGACATGGGATGTAAATTATCAGTGGCGTAGCTGCATGGAATACAAACTAAGTGCAAGATCTTTGTTGAGGTCTGTGGGAATGCTCGCACGGGCAAATCTTATTTTTCAAGAATGCATTTGGTGAGCTCTGGTGTATTTTTCATGCAATATTACTTTTTTGGCGGCAAATAATGTACATGCCTGGCCGGCCTGGCGTCATGACGTAAATGCAGCGATGCCTCTGATTATTTTACAAATATAAGATCGAGTCTGCGGCTTATGTGGATACAATCCATACTAAATTGTAAGGGAAATTACTAGCTTAAATGTGTAATTTGCCAAAGTAATTTAATTCAACAACCTCTCTAAGGTCATGCGCAGTATATGATGTGTAACATTATTTTCAGCACATTTTAAGTTTTGTATGACTGTCAAATTTTAGAGGTCAGGTGGAGGCAGACTGAGCACCTTTTTTGATAGAACCAATACTTTTTACCTCCCCCCATCCATAAGAATCAACACTTTCTCACAAGTCTTTACTCCCAGTGAGATTAAACCACAGCAGTGAGAGGCGAGAAAGTAAGCATCTACTCTAGAAATCGAAAATAAAATAAAAATACTGTGCACTTTTTATCTTCAATTTGAACTGGAAACATCATACAAACACACTAGAGTTTGCCTGCACCTTTTTGTTTTAGCTTTTTCTTCTTCTTTGTTCATAACCATCAGTTGGGAATTTTATAGTCCATGTTGACTTTTCGAGTAGGAATAAAAAACACAAAAGTTGTTTAATGATTTAAATATATTATTGGTGCGATATTATCAACAATTAATAATATGCAAAAACAATTTGCTTTATACTATTCTTATAATTAATATTAATGATTGAACAAATGCAAGTTACATGTATGTAGAAAAACTAATGGGACCCCTCTCAGGTTTAAAAACATCAAGATTGCAGTGGATATAATATGTTTAACCCCCGTCACACTCTGACGTAGTAGCATCAAGTTCCCGCTGCGTGCTGAAAAAATTGCTTGGACGCAGTAAGAAATCCAACACATGCAAGGAACCCAGCAGAAACCTTTAAGGACCTAGCATGGTCTCCATGGTCTTGGAAACGACGGCATTGACCCGTTATAGACGTAACCATCACCTCATAGTGACTCCATTGCCGTACTACAAGCGTTACGCGGACGGGAAAAATGGATGGAGTTCTCACTGAGTTGTCACTAAGTGGCGCAGTATTTATACCAATCTGGGGGAATCCCCTTTGATGTAGCGACAACGTAGCAAGAGCTTAGCTCGATCTGATTGGACGTAGCAGGGACCATGTGCAAACACAGGCAACCTAGTGGGCGCTTGGTCAGGTACGTAAAAAGAAATCAGTGGGAATGTGTGCAACGCAGCGAGGACATCGCAGAGACCTGTCTAGGAGGTAGCATGAAATTGATAAATGCACATTTTTCAGAAAATATCAAGTTCCCCCTGCGTTCATCTCTATTTTTTGGACGCAATGGGATCTTCATGCTGTCACGTCAGAGTGTGACGGGGACTTTAGTTTAGTGTTCATTGTACGGTGGCATAGATGTGACATGTGAGAAAAATAATGGCCACGAGTTATTAAGTCGTGGCCACGACTTATTATGTCGTGGCCACAACTTATTTATCTCATTGCCACAACTTATTATCTCATGGCCACGACTTATTATCTCGTGGCCACGACTTATTTATCTCGTGGCCATGACTTATTATCTCGTGGCCACGACATAATTAGCCAATCAAAAGTGCTGAAAAAATTTACTAGAAATCGAGACTTTTCACCCATATCCCCCTACCGGCGCCCCCACCCACCACCCCCATCCGGCCACGCCATTTTTTTTACATATTGTTGATTTGTTTAAGGTCCATTCATAGACTTATAACTATGTTGCCTGCCCCCCTCCTCGTGGCCACGACATAAATAAGTCGTGTCCACGAGATAATGTCGTGGCCACGAGATAATGTCGTGGCCACGAGAAAATAAGTCCTTGCCACGAGATAATAAGTCGTGGGCACGAGAAAATAAGGCCACGAGATAATAAGTCGTGGGCACGAGATAATAAGTCGTGGCCACGAGATAATAAGTCGTGGCCACGAGATAAATAAGTCGTGGCCACGAGATAATAAGTCGTCAAGGCCACGAGATAATAAGTCGTGGCCACGAGATAAATAAGTCGTGGCCACGAGATAATAAGTCGTCAAGGCCACGAGATAATAAGTCGTGGCCACGAGATAATAAGTCGTGGCCACGAGATAAATAAGTCGTGGCCACGACTTAACTCGTGGCCACGAAATAAATTATTTTTCTCACATATCACGTCTATGCCACCGTAACATTGAATATGAAACTGAAACAGTGCATATATATTTATGCTTTGGAATTGAATTTATGCATTTGGAATGAGGCTTATCTATAGTCTCCCATATCGCCTCCAGGCCCTTTAAGCTATTGCAGCTATAGTAACTTCTAGTTATAAAAAAACTCTGACCCCCATGCCGGGATTTATTTTGAGGGTACCAACCCCCCCACCCCCGGCATCTGGAGTACTGGCTTTTTTTGGGCATGGCATCTGGAATACTCCCTAACAGAGGGTTGGCATCTGGAATACTATTTGAACCATGCTAGGTGCTCTGAAATGGCATTTCCAGCAATCTGAGACATAAATTAGCATTTTTTTAATTTTTTGGATGGAAAAAAATATTTTTTGAGAAAAATACGGCGTACGCGTATGAAAAACTGCGATGTCGGCGTAAGGCGTACCACAACCCGACGTACAGAATACTGGCCAATATGGGTCGGAATCTGGCGTACGAAAATGGGGTCGGTACCTTCTATTTTACCACATACACAAAACCAGGAACGTTTAATAGACGTACATACACGTTCCTGTACAAACTTTTTTGAGGACAATAAAGATGCAGGGAGACGGGGGCCGGGGCGAGTAAAATATCTTGCTTTTCCTTCGAAAAAATAAAAAGCATACATGGCATGAGCATTTTTTTTTTAAACAAAAGTTTCAAACGTTTTAAAAAAATAGGCCTTAAATCCTGGAAGTAAAGTAATATTGAACTAAGTGCGACTAAAGGGTCCCGGGTCGTTTCGCACACTTTCCCGTTCGCGCATCGGTTATTTCGCACATCGGTCGTTTCGCACATCATTTTGATAGTCGTTTCGCCCACTAAGTCGTTTCGCCCATCATCTATCAGGTATTGTATTTGATTGTGAATTGTGAATGAGTTTTATTAAACTGTGAATAATACATTAAGGGAGAATCATAATGATATTTTTGTTGTTGTTATTGAATGTTGAATGTTTGTTTATACTGTTATATTATTTACGCTAATTATATATTATCTGTCAAAAAAAAGTTAAAATTACTCATAACTGTTATCATACTCATAACTGTTGCCGCCAAATGTATTGGCGAAGAACATATATACATAGGCTGGCCGTACCAATAATTTCTACAGATTGTTTATATTTATTTTGCATATACTCTATATTGATAAATTATCTTTATTTAAGGGGGAATTGACCCATTCGAATATTTAAGGGTACGCATATGAACTATATATATTTGTAAATTTGAAGATATTTGCGACTTGAATCTGAATTTTGTTTTGTCCTCGTGAGAACAAGATTTTAATAATAACGTCTCAAATATGGCTATATATGTTTGACGTTTTTCATAAAAGTCGCGTTGCACTCAATTGTCAACATTTTTAGCATCACAGAGTGTTAGTTTAGTCCCAAACAATTATATTTTATATCACACTGTTAGTCTTGACGAGACCTTTCATCTTATATATAAATCATATCATTTAAATTAGGATGTAAACTATTATTTAAAGAATTTCCTATATCTTTCACTGCTATTCTATCTTTCTCTGCTTTTTTACCAAGGAATTTTGAGAAAAAACAATGTTAATGCCAGTTATCTTTTATATGGCTCGATAAAAAACTGCACAATTTTAGTATATTTTAGAGAATTTAATTTCCTATCGGAATTTAAAAAAAAAATTGCTGGTCATCGGAATATTTGTTTCAGTATACTTCCTTTATTGGCCTCAAACCCCTTTGGAAAATAAAAACATTAACATAACGACGTCGACGTTATTTATATTAAAATAATGTATATTGTACATGTTGGTGATATATCAATAATTATTTTTAAATAATCGACATTCCATATTATAATAGTGATAGTAACCTGCTAGGCGGAATGTACATGCTATTCAACATAAATTGTTGGTGGGTTGGTAGGGTGTTCCTACATTTAGCTTCGCATGAAGTGAAGCCCAGCACATTATAGTATACATATCGTAATAAGCTTCTCGAAACGAATTGAATTGAATTGAATTAGGGTTTTAAGGCGCACCAACACATGAAAAGGTTATATGGCGCCTAATTATAATAGGCATGAACATGCCAGGCTCATCTTCCATGTACATCAAGATAAAATATGGAAAATGGGCCTTGAACCTTCTCACCCTGAAAGGCAGAGTTGCTGCAAATTCTATCGTAGAAACTCCATTTACGCTGGAGCCACGTTATTGTTTTTCTGCCACTGCTCTTTTGATGCGAGCGAAATAGCACCTGAAATAATGCAGCGATCATGATGAAGACCTTTAATGAACATGAACAAAAAATGATAAAATGAACATGATTTTGGGGGATTCTACCCCTCCAAAGGGATCTGCAGTGGCCCTTTTCTTTGCCCCGTGACCAAACGGGGGCCCCCGGCAACCACACGGGTATCTTCAAACAACTTCAAGTTTTACAACATTATGATAAATAGTTTGGTAACATAGCGAAATGGTGTTGCAAATCCCAAAATAATGTCGAGATCAGCGAGGTACCAAGCTAAGTGTCCCTCTTGAAGACATATTTTCGCATATTTATATGTTTAAGAAACTAACCGCCAAATAATGGCACTATTACACTACACAACCGTTTATCAAAACTCTATCCAGGTATTCAGGTCATATAATAATGTATATGTACCAATTAAAGGTATAGGTTTATTCACGGGTTCTTACAATTATTGTGTTATTGAATATGCGTAAATGAAGTATGACTTGGTAACTATTAATTCGGCGGTTCAATTTCGTTGTTTGGTATGGCTGGTTAAAACCATTTATAGTGTGTCTATAGAGTTGGGATTCAAAAATATGTAAGTTGGGCCAAAAATAAAATTATGTTTGTTTCCCCTTCCCGACCGACCCACCGAAATTGCCGCGACCCGAATTATTTTTTCGACACTGTTTTTTTTTTTTTTTTTTTCGATTTTTTTTTTTTTTTTTCGATTTTTTTTTTTTCGATTTTTTTTTTTTGTCTTAAATGTGTCTTATAGGTAGCATGTATTCCAGTTTTGATCTCAAATAAAAGAAATGAAATAAAAAAAATATTTTACCTACCTACCTACCCAACCCTTTTTTGCATGGGTCGGGAAGGGGAAACAAACATAATTTTATTTTTGGCCTTGTATATATATATGTCGGTGAAGTACATGAAGAATTTCCGCAAATGAGATTGGGTTTTATTGCTTAAAGCATGTTACCAATGTATACATTGTTAAACAACGAATAAGCAGCTGAACATTTACAAAAAACTGATATTAAAATATGGACACATGCATGATAAAAACAATTTAAGAATTAAATACGTTTGATGCTCTATCCATTAACTTTCAGATATCATCTTGACGTAAGTTGTGGTGTTTTTTTTCAGTAATACAGACATTATCGGAACAAAAATGTGTGCTCGTAAGGTAGAATGATGACTGCAATAACCTTAAACATTCAGAACATATTTGGGGATAATAACTGCAAACATCGGATTGCAAGTATGATGTAATTAAATCTTAACTTAATAATATAGAGTTGCGTGACAGATATCATCTGACACAATGATAGGACGCCTTATGAAATACTAAACCATCTGAAATATTTGGGAAATTCCCCTACATCAGTGAAGTAATAAGACTTCACTTATTCCTTCACTGCCTACATCTATCTTCCCACCTGCATGTTACTGTATTACGCTACATGTTCAACAATAAACACGCAACTAAAATATATATTCCCTTCAATATAGCAATGAGACAGAAGAACACAGTACAATAGCAAATAATTTGAGGATTTGTGAAAAGTGTGTGTGTTAGTAAATGAGCCGACAGATGATTCTTGACCGAGGTATTTTGCATATGCCAGTTTGGTATTTAAATATGTGCATGTACTTACATAAACATATTGTTTAAAAACATTTTCAAATATAAGAAAGTATGGAAAGCCGTTTGGTTTTTAGCGGGGGTCCCAAACGGCTTTCCATAAAGAAAGACAATTTAACAACACTCCTTAAAATCAAAATAATCATCTTTGACAAAACATGTGTATTAAACTTTACCATGGATTAATACCGAAATCACTTTTGAGATTGCCAAACGTGTACGTTTGGAACAAGTTTTGTTCCCCTGCGAGCATGCTGGTAATTGTTTAGCAAACGAATATGACCAATGACATATAGACTCGATACGAAAATCATGCTGTATTACTGCGATACGACAACTTTTGGATTTTTTCTTCAGATGGCGGGAGGTATACAGTACTGGTTCTACCTAGTAAACATGCCTCTACCACAAAAACATCGACCGTCATATATGGCCTAACATGTGCTAAAATTTACGTAAAACACCTTTCAACCAAAACAAAACCAATTAAAAACAAGATATCCGGATAGACAGACACACGGACGGACAGACAGAGACAGTCAAGTGAACAATTTTTTTGAAACTCAGTCTCCAATGGCCTGAAATATACACAAGAAAGCATGATTTGGGATGTTGCAAAAAAATAGCCACTCGTGGCTTACGCCGTTCATCATATATTTTGGCCGTACCAATAAAAAATCCATGGGTTCGCGCTGAATTTTAGCCTGAATAAAACTGATTGATTGATTACATTGTAGGATTGTATAATATATTGTAGTGTTGTCTTTTTTTGCGTGTGTTTTTATTAGCGCATATTATATATGTTTTTATTGTTACGTCGGCCAACATATTTTATTCATAATTGAATGAATAAAAATAGGTGGTTTCCGGTTAGTTCCAACGAGGAGGTGTAACTAGGATTTCATCTATTTCATTGCTGGCATTTTCAAATTCTTGCGTAATGTTTACATTACATTTCAACATTTCAAAATATACATTTTTTTCTCTTTTTTTTTGTGCGTGTCTCTTTCTTTTCATTTTTTTTTTGGTGCAATTGTGCACATCATTTGACACATCTTTTTTTATATATATATTTTGTTGTGTGTTTTCGTGGTGCGTTTGTGCATATCTTTGGACACTTTTTATATATATATTTTTTTATTTTCATTTAATATACAGGATAGAGGAGAGATATTACATACGGGACAGATGAGAGATATTACATACGGGACAGATGAGAGATATTACATACGGGACAGATGAGAGATATTACATACAGGACAGATGAGAGAAATTACATACAGGATAGATGAGAGATATTACATACAGGACAGATGAGAGATATTACATACAGGACAAATTAGAGATATTACATACAGGACAGATGACAGATATCACATACAGGACAGATGAGAGATATTACATACAGGACAAATGAGAGAAATGAACGACAAACAGTATTTATCAGAAAATATATGTGCAAAATATTTAGAAAATAAATGAGTAAACATTTTTCAAAGAAACACGCAGCAAAATCGTTTTATTAAAAATTTGCGCGTCCCGTTAGTTATACCACGAGCGGCTATCACTCTCCATTGACCCCAGCTTAATTTCATACAACTTGCATTTGTTCAATCTTAAATATTAAAAGTAAAAACAATACATTGTTATTTAATTATTTTAATAGCACATTTAAAGTAAAAATGATCCTAGATTAATACGTTGACATGCTAAGTTGAATGCTTGATAAAATCTTCAAGATGTGTCCCTTTAACATGTAATACATCTATATTTTCTCTAGACTTGAATGCTGTTTCATACTGTAGATATATTTGAAATACGGGTAAAGGTAATAGGGAATATAAACAATAAACACAACTGTATTCTAATTATTTGTAATTATTTTTTTATTCAAAGTGAATGACAAACAGTAATTATTAATTATGAAAGTTTATGCTTTTTCCTTCGGGAGGCTTGCATGTAGTCATCATAAATAGAAATGATTGATTTTATAACAAATAAAGATTTAATACTGCAAAAATAATTATTTGATTCATTCAAAGTGTTTTAATGTTTTTTTACATAGAAAACGCAAGTTCATATATTCTTCTAAACACGAAATTAAATACTTGATACATTAAAAATGATTTCTAATCCTAAAATACAATAGTTCTAACTCCAAATAAGTATTTGCATAAGTAATTATTCATCACTATATATATATATATATATATATATATATAAGGTGGGCGAAACGACTAACTATATGATGGGCGAAACGACTATCCGCGAAACAACCGATGTGCGAAACGACCCGACTAAAGGCTTACATATGATATTCAGAGATATTCTCTCTTTACCTCCTTTAAATCTAGTTAAAGCGCACAAAAAACTTGATTATACATGTATTATTGAAAAGACAACTAAAACATTTACCTACCTGACCGTCCGAAGTCACAATGCGTAATGCCTGATCATGGCTGATACAGTATATAGCACGATCCGTTTTCCGAAAATGTGTATGGAATACGAAAGTGAAAGAAGATAAATTAGCGGTAATCGCGGGAAGTTTGTACAGGCATGCACTTCGAGCCTTCACGTGATACGCATGCACACTCCCCGAGCTGACTTCCTGCACAGATACCTGTGTTTCCTGTCACCAAAAAAAAAATTGAGGTTCTGGGGGAACAAGGGAACATGGCCATTTATTTTTGGGGAACAAGAGAAGATTGTCTGTTATTGCTTATATTTTTGGGCAAGGGAATATTGGAAAATATTTTTGGGAAACAAAGCACAATATTGTTGGTGAACAAGGGAACATGTACCCCCCTGGGAGGGCCTCAAGCTTGAACAGAGGGAAAGCTTGACTGTTCAAAGACATAATGGTAATCAAAAAACCTAGAAGTAGGCCTTTCACAATTTGTGTTTTTAATTTTTCTTCTTAATCACAGACATAATAATATCTGATATTAGGTCTGTGTCTTAATATAAATGTCAGTCATATCACGGACTAGACGTGAGAATCATGGGTCTTATGGTGTATGTATGTACCTACCTACCTACCTATGGTACATACTAGACGTGAGAATCATGGGTCTTATGGTGTATGTATGTACCTACCAACCTACCTATGGTACATACTAGACGTGAGAATCATGGCTCTTATGGTGGTATGTATGTATGTAACTTCCTACCTATGGTACGCGTACATACTAGACGTGAGAATCATGGCTCTTATGGTGGATGTACCTACCATAGATACCTACCAGTACATACCACCATACGAGCCATGATTCTCACGTCTAGGTACATACCTACCAGAACATACAACCATGAGAGCCATGATTTTCACGTCTAGGTACATACCTACCAGTATATACAACTACATACCACCATAAGAGCCATGCTTCTCACCTCTGGGTACATACCTACCAGTACATACCACCATAAGAGCCATGATTCTCACGTCTAGGTACATACCTACCAGTACATACCACCATAAGGGCCATGATTCTCACGTCTAAGTACATACCTATCAGTACATACCACCATAAGAGCCATGATTTTCACGTCTAGGTACATACCTACCAGTACATACCACCATAAAAGCCATGATTCTCACGTCTGGGTACATACCTACCAGTACATACCACCATAAGAGCCATGATTCTCACGTCTGGGTACATACCTACCAGTACATACCACCATAAGAGCCATGATTCTCACGTCTAGGTACATATCTACCTGTACATACCACCATAAGGGCCATGATTCTCACGTCTGGGTACATACCTTACCAGTACATACCACAATAAGAGCCATGATTCTCACGTCCAGGTACATACCTACCAGTACATACCACCATAAGAGCCATGATTCTCACGTCTGGGTACATACCTACCTGTACATACGACCATAAGGGCCATGATTCTCACGTCTAGGTACATACCTACCAGTACATACCACCATAAGAGCCATGATTTTCACGTCTAGGTACATACCTACCAGTACATACCACCATAAGGGCCATGATTCTCACGTCTGGGTACATACCTACCAGTACATACCACCATAAAACCCATGATTCTCACGTCTGGGTACAGACCTACCAGTACATACCACCATAAGAGCCATGATTCTCACGTCTGGGTACATACCTACCTGTACATACTACCATAAGGGCCATGATTCTCACGTCTGGGTACATACCTTACCTGTACATACCACAATAAGAGCCATGATTCTCACGTCTAGGTACATACCTACCAGTACATACCACCATAAGGGCCATGATTCTCACGTCTGGGTACATACCTACCAGTACATACCACCATAAGGGCCATGATTCTCACGTCTAGGTACATATCTACCAGTACATACCACCATAAGAGCCATGATTCTCACTAATCAGGACTTATGGGATGGCGCGCAGAAAATTGCATATTTTGATTACTACTTTCTGTTATTATAATTATCTATAATAACTGAAGGTTATAATCAAAAGATACAATTTCCTGTGGGATGTCGAGTTGTCCGTCGTCCGTCCGTCCGCCCGTCCGTCAACTTAAACCTCAATAGCACGAAAGGGTCTGCATTTTAATTTACTTACTTACTTACTTGTTCATTCATTCGTTCGTTCGTTCGTTCGTTCGTTCATTCATTCACTTATTCATTCATTCATTCATTCATTCATTAATTTATTCATTCATTCACTACTTACTGGTATTCAGGTATTGATAGAATTATACAAGCATATCAAAACGACTGTTAATCTAACATGTTCTGATTAAAAAGTGTTATATCTTAGTTCACCTATTGAAATCGCATTGTCTAATGATAACATATCTAAGTTTGATTGGAAAAACGAAAATTAAAGTACTGTAGATCTAGTTTTCTAAAAAAAAAAGAAAAAAAAAAGGGGTAGGTATAAACGCGGACTAACACACGTGGACTAGAGGACTGCGGACCAGTATGGTATAAAACGCGGACTGGTATTTTGCGGACCATGTAAATAGATGGGACACATAATACAAATATTTTGGGTAGCAAATATTAAAGTTAAACAAAATAAGTATGTGGTGTATGGTAATGGTCATTTGAAAATAGATTTGCATGAAAATAAATCGTCAACTGCCAGTTGTAATTAGGTTCAATTGATGTTTAAAGCAAAATAATTTACATATATATATGGTTGTTTTTTAAAAAAAACTTTGTGTTCTTCGGACCTGTTTGCCGTGAACAAATATATTCATGTTTTAAATTATGTAAACTATAATAGTCTTGTAATTTTCTAATTAAGTACAAACATCCGCGAATTCGGTAATCACACATTATTTTTAAGTTACGAGATAATATTAAACTCATGTTTATATTATATCTCTCAATATGTTTGAACAATGTGCATTGGAGGAGGTGTTGACACCTGTAACATTTGTTGTGTACATGCGCGATTAGCGAAAGGTGTCATATCTCTAGACAGTGAACAATAAGGGTGTCCATAAATAGGGACTGCATACAATATAAACGACTGAACACTGTATGGTACAGAAAACACAAAACAATATTAACAACTAATTAAATACATATTTTATTTCACTTATCTCATTTCAATATGCAATATAATAAAACTTTCAAACAACAACATGACAGTAAAGAATCAACACTATTTTAATTTATATTTCTAACTTTAGAATAAACATGACACGTTTAACACATATTGTTCTTCAGCTAGATAGCAATTGTATGTATTCCATTCAATATTTTATTTGGAATAAAACGTACATGTGTATTGCCTTAATAAAGGCAGAATAGAATACAAACTATCTTAGAGAAGGGTACAAACATATCTCGTTTAGATTAATACATACATACATATAATATAGTAGCATAGTAAAATATTCACAGTTAGTAGCTTGAAGTTTGTTCTGGTTTAGAATTATATTCTCAGACCGCTTCAGTATAATTTAATCCAGCTTAAACATGTCACCTAAACATTAATAAATACCCTAAATGTTATACTTTGTTTACATTTTGCAAGAATTACAAAAGAATTCGATTTCATTTTGAGTAACATCGAGTGGTAACTCGCAACAATGTTTATGAAACCAATGTTGGCATTTACAACACATAACCATATCATCTAAACATTCAGGTAAGTTACAAATACAGTAGTTTTCAATTTTTATTATCTTATCTTTTTTCTTTTTTCTTAAATTCATATTATTTTTTGTCACAGGAAATTCTGTCATCATACTGTCATCGATGCATTGTAAAAGATGTTTTCTTAATACAGTAGTATCAAACGTAACATTTGGTTTGCTTTACCTTTAAATGCAAATGAAACTGCATGTGCAATAGCAAACACTCCACAATTAACATTTCCTGCTTGTTTTTGGATTTCCGGAACGATAATTTCCAGTTCTTTTTTATTGTTGCCATAAATTAGAGCTAGTTGGATACTAATTCCACTTGTAATTATGTTTTCATCCGCTCTATCTATACCTAAACTATCAAATAAATATATTTTACCTTGTATATCATAAAATGAAACTACCCAATGATCTTTGTGGGTGTGATGAATTTGACATGCGGGAGCTTGCACTGCTGCCATTACATTTGAAACATGCCACCTTCCACTATCTTCGACAAAAAACGGAACTTTTTCTGGCAATTGAAATCCATTGATTTTATTGAAGAATTGTGTTCTAAGGAGAATATTAACAGCTTCAATGTGGTTAGAATTCAATTTTGCATCATTAATAATATCGTCACGATCAGTTTTATTTATGTGTAATTTTTCATTCCAAATCTCGTTTTCACTGTTAGAATTGTGTTCATCTAACTCGAAAGATCTTGAAATATTTAATTCAATTAGATCATCAGACAGAGACATCTTTTTTTCATTTTTCATAAATCGTAATTTTTTCTCGATTTTCCCGATGTTTTTGGAGTCATTTCTTTTTTCAATATAGATTTTGGTGTTTTAGGAGTGGAAGATGTATGTTTTATGATGGAGTTTAGAGTAGAGTTTTCTGTGTTTTTGTTAAGATCGTGTGCATCAATAAGTTCGTCATGTGCTAATGAAATATTTGCATGAGATTCAAATGTGTCGTTTAAATCCTGCTCATAAGTGCATTTACTTGTACTTAAAATAGAGTCTGGTGCAGGAACAATAACGCTTTCGTCTAAATCGCAAATTCTAGGTTTTTTTCTACCCATACGTTTATCATTATTTTTCCTACTTCTTTTTCTCAGTTTAGATAAATTTATTGTTCTCTTCTTTTTGGCATGGAGAGGCATTCCAATACTCCTCATAGCAGCCATTATATGATAACACCGCGTTGCAGACGGACATTGGCACGTTTCTACAGGAAATAAAGTAACTGCATATAATCTATTTTCATGACCCCTAACCATGAAACCTCCTAATTCGGGAACAAGAGTTATACCTTTATCTAGAAGAACTTTATTTGCTAAAGACTCTTGTGCAATTGTTTTTGATCGACTGGCTTTAGTTGCAGTATCTGTGTCTACACATTCAATATTCTCCTCTGATTGATTTGCTTCCATCTTAATTGAACATGAAGTTTCTATATTAGATTGCTTTTCAAGTTCCAGTTTAGCGCGAAGCAAATCAATTAAAGCATCAGGATGAACCACATTATTAAGAGTTACATCTTCTGGGTCTACAGCTGCATATGTATATTGTTTTCTCAAATGAAATTCCCCCATGTTGCAAAACCCCTTTAAGATCCTGTTCACATCAATATTTTGAAAGTAGTAAAAATATAACACTATAGTATCAATATCTCTTTCTTTAAAATCTAAAAGACGTTTAATGCGTGCATTGCTAGCCTCTGCAGCATTGTTAGTGATTCCTGAAAATGGATTGAACAAATCGAAAGATTCCACTACCCATTTAACCGCTGATTTCCGAATGGAATGATCTATATATTTATCAAAATATTCAACGAACAACTGAGACCACATGTTTCTATATCCTATTGTTTTATCATCAACAGAGTCTTGATTAGTAAGTAAGTTATCATATTCTTTCTCACTACCACACTCAAAAAGTTTCTTTATTTGTTTTGCATAAACAGATATGTTTTCATTTATTTCCCCTTTGCTTCTTAACCATTCTTTTACATCTCTGTTGATGCTGGCTTCGTCTAACTGCTCTCCTATGGGTCAATCCAAATACGAAGAAAATATTTTTGATTTGTAGTTTCATATTCAATGTGTATCTGCACTAAACAAGGCCCCGTGATCCGTACTAATTAATTATGGTTAATGAACTAGTTCAGTCTCGAAAACTAGATGACTCGGCTAGTTTCATTAACTCAGTCGGGAAAGCTAGACTAGTCGGCTAGTTTCATTAACAGTAATTCATATTTCAGTCGGAAAGCTAGACGAGTCGGTTAGTTTCATTAACAGTAATTCATAGTTCAATCTGGAAAGCTAGACGAGTCAGCTAGTTTCATTAACAGTAATTCATAGTTCAATCGCGAAAGCTAAACGAGTCGGCCAGTTTCATTAACAGTAAATCATAGTTCAGTCTGGAAAGCTAGACGAGTCGGTTAGTGTCATTAACAGTAATTCATAGTTCAGTATGGAAAGCTAGACGAGTCGGTTAGTGTCATTAACACTAATTCATAGTTCAGTCGGAAAGCTAGACAAGTCGGCTAGTTTCATTAACAGTAATTCATAGTTCAGTCTGGAAAGCTAGATGATTCGGCTAGTTCCATTAACAGTAATTCATAGTTCAGTCGGGAAAGCTAAACGAGTCGGCCAGTTTCATTAACGGTAAATCATAATTCAGTCTGGAAAGCTAGACGAGTCAGTTAGTGTCATTAACAGTAATTCATAGTTCAGTATGGAAAGCTAGACGAGTCGGTTAGTGTCATTAACAGTAATTCATAGTTCAGTATGGAAAGCTAGACGAGTCGGTTAGTGTCATTAACAGTAATTCATAGTTCAGTCTGGAAAGCTAGACGAGTCGGCTAGTTTCATTAACAGTAATTCATAGTTCAGTCGGAAAGCTAGACAAGTCGGCTAGTTTCATTAACAGTAATTCATAGTTCAGTCTGGAAAGCTAGACGAGTCGGCTAGTTCCATTAACAGTAATTCATAGTTCAGTCGGGAAAGCTAAACTAGTCGGCCAGTTTCATTAACGGTAAATCATAATTCAGTCTGGAAAGCTAGACGAGTCAGTTAGTGTCATTAACAGTAATTCATAGTTCAGTATGGAAAGCTAGACGAGTCGGTTAGTGTCATTAACAGTAATTCATAGTTCAGTATGGAAAGCTAGACGAGTCGGTTAGTGTCATTAACAGTAATTCATAGTTCAGTCTGGAAAGCTAGACGAGTCGGCTAGTTTCATTAACACTAATTCATAGTTCAGTCTGGAAAGCTAGACGAGTCGGCTAGTTTCATTAACAGTAATTCATAGTTCAGTATGGAAAGCTAGACGAGTCGGCTAGTTTCATTAACAGTAATTCATAGTTCAGTATGGAAAGCTAGACGAGTCGGATAGTTTCATTAACAGTAATTCATAGTTCAGTCTGGAAAGCTAGACGAGTCGGCTAGTTTCATTAACAGTAATTCATAGTTCAGTCGGAAAGCTAGACAAGTCGGCTAGTTTCATTAACAGTAATTCATAGTTCAGTCTGGAAAGCTAGACGAGTCGGCTAGTTCCATTAACAGTAATTCATAGTTCAGTCGGGAAAGCTAAACTAGTCGGCCAGTTTCATTAACGGTAAATCATAATTCAGTCTGGAAAGCTAGACGAGTCAGTTAGTGTCATTAACAGTAATTCATAGTTCAGTATGGAAAGCTAGACGAGTCGGTTAGTGTCATTAACAGTAATTCATAGTTCAGTATGGAAAGCTAGACGAGTCGGTTAGTGTCATTAACAGTAATTCATAG
This sequence comes from Cyrtodaria siliqua, assembly GCA_037043455.1. Classification (NCBI taxonomy): domain Eukaryota; kingdom Metazoa; phylum Mollusca; class Bivalvia; order Adapedonta; family Hiatellidae; genus Cyrtodaria; species Cyrtodaria siliqua. Next base: position 71,048 of record JAWPHD010007896.1, read on the forward strand.
TTCAGTCTGGAAAGCTAGACGAGTCGGCTAGTTTCATTAACACTAATTCATAGTTCAGTCGGAAAGCTAGACAAGTCGGCTAGTTTCATTAACACTAATTCATAGTTCAGTCTGGAAAGCTAGACGAGTCGGCTAGTTTCATTAACAGTAATTCATAGTTCAGTATGGAAAGCTAGACGAGTCGGCTAGTTTCATTAACAGTAATTCATAGTTCAGTATGGAAAGCTAGACGAGTCGGATAGTTTCATTAACAGTAATTCATAGTTCAGTCTGGAAAGCTAGACCAGTCGGCTAGTTTCATTAACACTAATTCATAGTTCAGTCGAAAAGCTAGACGAGTCGGTTAGTTTCATTTACAGTAATTCATAGTTCAGTCGGAAAGCTAGACGAGTCGGCTAGTTTCATTAACACTAATTCATAGTTCAGTCGGAAAGCTAGACAAGTCGGCTAGTTTCATTAACAGTAATTCATAGTTCAGTCTGGAAAGCTAGACGAGTCGGCTAGTTTCATTAACAGTAATTCATAGTCCAGACTGGAAAGCTAGACGAGTCGGCTAGTTTCATTAACAGTAATTCATAGTTCAGTCGGAAAGCTTGAAGAGTCGGCTAATTTCATTAACAGTAAATCATAGTTCAGTCAGGAAAGATAGACGAGTCGGCTAGTTTTATTAACAGTAATTCATAGTTCAGTCTGGAAAGCTAGACGAGTCAGCTAGTGTCATTAATAGTAATTCATAGTTCAGTCTGGAAAGCTAGACGAGTCGGCTAGTTTCATTACCAGTAATTCATAGTTCAGTCGGAAAGCTACACGAGTTTGCTAGTTTCATTAACAGTAATTCATAGTTCAGTCGGGAAAGCTAAACGAGTCGGCTAGATTCATTAACAGTCAATCATAGTTCAGTCTGGAAAGCTAGACGAGTCGATAAGTGTCATTAACAGTAATTCATAGTTCAGTATGGAAAGCTAGACGAGTCGGCTAGTTTCATTAACACTAATTCATAGTTCAGTCGGGAAAGCTAGACGAGTCTGCTAGTTTCATTAACAGTAATTCATAGTTCAGTCGGAAATCTAGACGAGTCGGCTAGTTTCATTAACAGTAATTCATAGTTCAGTCTGAAAAGCTAGACGAGTCGGCTAGTTTCATTAACAGTAATTCATAGTCCAGTCTGGAAAGCTAGACGAGTTGGCTAGTTTCATTAACAGTAATTCATAATTCAGTATGGAAAGCTAGACGAGTCGGCTAGTTTCATTAACACTAATTCATAGTTCAGTAGGGAAAGCTAGACGAGTCGGCTAGTTTCATTAACAGTAATTCCTAGTTCAGTCGAAAAGCTAGATGAGTCGGTTAGTTTCATTAACACTAATTCATAGTTCAGTCGGAAAGCTAGACAAGTCGGCTAGTTTCATTAACAGTAATTCATAGTTCAGTCTGGAAAGCTAGACGAGCCGGCTAGTTTCATTAACAGTAATTCATAGTTCAGTCGGGAAAGCTAAACGAGTCGTTCAGTTTCATTAACAGTAAATCATAGTTCAGTCTGGAAAGCTAGACGAGTCGGTTAGTGTCATTAACAGTAATTCATAGTTCAGTATGGAAAGCTAGACGAGTCGGTTAGTGTCATTAACAGTAATTCATAGTTCAGTATGGAAAGCTAGACGAGTCGGCTAGTTTCATTAACAGTAATTCATAGTTCAGTCGAAAAGCTAGACGAGTCGGTTAGTTTCATTTACAGTAATTCATAGTTCAGTCGGAAAGCTAGACAAGTCGGCTAGTTTCATTAACACTAATTCATAGTTCTGTCTGCAAAGCTAGACGAGTCGGCTAGTTTCATTAACAGTAATTCATAGTCCAGACTGGAAAGCTAGACGAGTCGGCTAGTTTCATTAACAGTAATTCATAGTTCAGTCGGAAAGCTAGACGAGTCGGCTAGTTTCATTAACAGTAAATCATAGTTCAGTCAGGAAAGCTAGACGAGTCGGCTAGTTTCATTAACATTAATTCATAGTTCAGTCTTGAAAGCTAGACGAGTCAGCTAGTGTCACTAATAGTAATTCATAGTTCAGTCTGGAAAGCTAGACGAGTCGGCTAGTTTCATTACCAGTAATTCATAGTTCAGTCGGAAAGCTACACGAGTTCGCTAGTTTCATTAACAGTACTTCATAGTTCAGTCGGGAAAGCTAAACGAGTGAGCTAGTTTCATTAACAGTAAATCATAGTTCAGTCTGGAAAGCTAAACGAGTCGGTCAGTGTCATTAACAGTAATTCATAGTTCAGTATGGAAAGCTAGACGATTCGGCTAGTTTCATTAACACTAATTCATAGTTCAGTCGGGAAAGCTAGACGAGTTTGCTAGTTTCATTAACAGTAATTCATAGTTCAGTCGGAAATCTAGACGAGTCGGCTAGTTTCATTAACAGTAATTCATAGTTCAGTCTGAAAAGCTAGACGAGTCGGCTAGTTTCATTAACAGTAATTCATAGTCCAGTCTGGAAAGCTAGACGAGGTGGCTAGTTTCATTAACAGTAAATCATAGTTCAGACTGGAAAGCTAAACGAGTCGTCTAGTTTCATTAACAGTAATTCATAGTCCAGTCTGGAAACCTAGACGAGTCGGCTAGTTTCATTAACAGTAATTTATAGTTCAGTCGGGAAAGCTAGACGAGTCGGCTAGTTTCATTAACAGTAATTTATAGTTCAGTCGGGAAAGCTAGACGAGTCGGCTAGTTTCATTAACAGTAATTCATAGTTCAGTTGGAAAGCCAGACAAGTCTGCTAGTTTTATTAACAGTAATTCATAGTTCAATCTGGAAATCCAGACGAGTCGGCTAGTTTCATTAACAGTAATTCATAGTTCAGTCGGAAAGCTAGATAAGTTGGCTAGTTTCATTAACAGTAATTCATAGTTCAGTCGGGAAAGCTAAACGAGTCGGGTAGTTTCATAAACATTAATTCATAGTTCAGTCGGGAAAGCTAGACGAGTCGGCTAGTTTCATTAACAGTAATTCATAGTTCAGTCTGGAAAGCTAGACGAGTCGGCTAGTTTCATTAACAGTAAATCATAGTTCAGTCGGGAAAGCTAGACGAGTTGGCTAGTTTCATTAACAGTAATTCATAGTTCAGTCTGGAAAGCTAGACGAGTTGGCTAGTTTCATTAACAGTAATTCATAGTTCAGTCTGGAAAGCTAGACGAGTTGGCTAGTTTCATTAACAGTAATTCATAGTTCAGTCTGGAAAGCTAGACGAGTCGGCTAGTTTCATTAACAGTAAATCATAGTTCAGTCGGGAAAGCTAGACGAGTCGGCTAGTTTCATTAACAGTAATTCATAACTCAGTCTGGAAAGCTAGACGAGTCAGCTAGTGTCATTAATAGTAATTCATAGTTCAGTTGGAAAGCCAGACAAGTCTGCTAGTTTTATTAACAGTAATTCATAGTTCAATCTGGAAAGCTAGACGAGTCGGGTAGTTTCATTAACAGTAATTCATAGTTCAGTTGGAAATCCAGACGAGTCGGCTAGTTTCATTAACAGTAATTCATAGTTCAGTCGGAAAGCTAGATAAGTTGGCTAGTTTCATTAACAGTAATTCATAGTTCAGTCTGGAAAGCTAGACGAGTCGGGTAGTTTCATTAACACTAATTCATAGTTCAGTCGGGAAAGCTAGACGAGTTGGCTAGTTTCATTAACAGTAATTCATAGTTCTGTCTGAAGGCTAGACGAGTTGGCTAGTTTCATTAACAGTAATTCATAGTTCAGTCTGGAAAGCTAGACGAGTCGGCTAGTTTCATTAACAGTAAATCATAGTTCAGTCGGGAAAGCTAGACGAGTCGGCTAGTTTCATTAACAGTAATTCATAGTTCAGTCTGGAAAGCTAGACGAGTCAGCTAGTGTCATTAATAGTAATTCATAGTTCAGTCTGGAAAGCTAGACGAGTCGGCTAGTTTCATTAACAGTAATTCATAGTTCAGTCGGAAAGCTAGACGAGTCGGCTAGTTTCATTAACAGTAATTCATAGCTCAGTCGGGAAAGCTAAACGAGTCGGCCAGTTTCATTAACAGTAAATCATAGTTCAGTCTGGAAAGCTAGACGAGTCGGTTAGTGTCATTAACAGTAAATCATAGTTCAGTCTGGAAAGCTAGACGAGTCGGTTAGTGTCATTAACAGTAATTCATAGTTCAGTATGGAAAGCTAGACGAGTCGGTTAGTTTCATTTACAGTAATTCATAGTTCAGTCGGAAAGCTAGACGAGTCGGTTAGTTTCATTAACACTAATTCATAGTTCAGTTGGAAAGCTAGACAAGTCGGCTAGTTTCATTACCAGTAATTCATAGTTCAGTCGGAAAGCTAGACGAGTCGGCTAGTTTCATTAACAGTAATTCATAGTCCAGTCCGGAAAGCTAGACGAGTCTGCTAGTTTCAATAACAGTAAATCATAGTTCAGTCGGGAAAGCTAAACAGGTCGGCTAGTTTCATTAACAGTAATTCATAGTCCAGTCGGGAAAGCTAAACGAGTCGGCTAGTTTCATTAACAGTAAATCATAGTTCAGTCTGGAAAGCTAAACGAGTCGGCTAGTTTCATTAACAGTAATTCATAGTCCAGTCTGGAAAGCTAGACGAGTCGGCTAGTTTCATTAACAGTAATTTATAGTTCAGTCGGGAAAGCTAGACGAGTCGGCTAGTTTCATAACAGTAATTCATAGTTCAGTTGGAAAGCCAGACGAGTCGGCTAGTTTCATTAACAGTAATTCATATTTCAGTCTGGAAAGCTAGACGAGTCGGTTAGTGTCATTAACAGTAATTCATAGTTCAGTATGGAAAGCTAGACGAGTCGGTTAGTGTCATTAACAGTAATTCATAGTTCAGTATGGAAAGCTAGAGGAGTCGGCTAGTTTCATTAACAATAATTCATAGTTCAGTCGAAAAGCTAGACGAGTCGGCTAGTTTCATTAACACTAATTCATAGTTCAGTCGGAAAGCTAGACGAGTCGGCTAGTTTCATTACCAGTAATTCATAGTTCAGTCGGAAAGTTACACGAGTTTGCTAGTTTCATTAACAGTACTTCATAGTTCAGTCGGGAAAGCTAAACGAGTGAGCTAATTTCATTAACAGTAAATCATAGTTCAGTCTGGAAAGCTAGACGAGTCAGTTAGTGTCATTAACAGTAATTCATAGTTCAGTATGGAAAGCTAGACGAGTCGGCTAGTTTCATTAACACTAATTCATAGTTCAGTCGGGAAAGCTAGACGAGTCTGCTAGTTTCATTAACAGTAATTCATAGTTCAGTCTGAAAAGCTAGACGAGTCGGCTAGTTTCATTAACAGTAATTCATAGTCCAGTCTGGAAAGCTAGACGAGTTGGCTAGTTTCATTAACAGTAAATCATAGTTCAGACTGGAAAGCTAAACGAGTCGTCTAGTTTCATTAACAGTAATTCATAGTCCAGTCTGGAAATCTAGACGAGTCGGCTAGTTTCATTAACAGTAATTTATAGTTCAGTCGGGAAAGCTAGACGAGTCGGCTAGTTTCATTAACAGTAATTAATAGTTCAGTTGGAAAGCCAGACGAGTCGGCTAGTTTCATTAACAGTAATTCATAGTTCAGTCTGGAAAGCTGGACGAGTCGGGTAGTTTCATTAACAGTAATTCATAGTTCATTTGGAAAGCCAGACAAGTCGGCTAGTTTTATTAACAGTAATTCATAGTTTAGTCGGAAAGCTAGATACGTTGGCTAGTTTCATTAACAGTCATTCATAGTTCAGTCTGGAAAGCTCAACGAGTCGGCTAGTTTCATTAACACTAATTCATAGTTCAGTCGGGAAAGCTAGACGAGTTGGCTAGTTTCATTAACAGTAAATCATAGTTCAGTCGGGAAAGCTAGACGAGTCGGCTTGTTTCATTAACAGTAAATCATAGTTCAGTCTGGAAAGCTAGACGAGTCGGTTAGTGTCATTAACAGTAAATCATATTTCAGTCTGGAAAGCTAGACGAGTCGGTTAGTGTCATTAACAGTAATTCATAGTTCAGTATGGAAAGCTAGACGAGTCGGTAAGTTTCATTTACAGTAATTCATAGTTCAGTCGGAAAGCTAGACGAGTCGGTTAGTTTCATTAACACTAATTCATAGTTCAGTTGGAAAGCTAGACAAGTCGGCTAGTTTCATTACCAGTAATTCATAGTTCAGTCGGAAAGCTAGACGAGTCGGCTAGTTTCATTAACAGTAATTCATAGTCCAGTCGGGAAAGCTAAACAGGTCGGCTAGTTTCATTAACAGTAATTCATAGTCCAGTCGGGAAATCTAAACGAGTCGGCTAGTTTCATTAACAGTAAATCATAGTTCAGTCTGGAAAGCTAGACGAGTCGGCTAGTTTCATTAACAGTAAATCATAGTTCAGTCGGGAAAGCTAGACGAGTCGGCTAGTTTCATTAACAGTAATTCATAACTCAGTCTGGAAAGCTAGACGAGTCAGCTAGTGTCATTAATAGTAATTCATAGTTCAGTTGGAAAGCCAGACAAGTCTGCTAGTTTTATTAACAGTAATTCATAGTTCAATCTGGAAAGCTAGACGAGTCGGGTAGTTTCATTAACAGTAATTCATAGTTCAGTTGGAAATCCAGACGAGTCGGCTAGTTTCATTAACAGTAATTCATAGTTCAGTCGGAAAGCTAGATAAGTTGGCTAGTTTCATTAACAGTAATTCATAGTTCAGTCTGGAAAGCTAGACGAGTCGGGTAGTTTCATTAACACTAATTCATAGTTCAGTCGGGAAAGCTAGACGAGTTGGCTAGTTTCATTAACAGTAATTCATAGTTCTGTCTGAAGGCTAGACGAGTTGGCTAGTTTCATTAACAGTAATTCATAGTTCAGTCTGGAAAGCTAGACGAGTCGGCTAGTTTCATTAACAGTAAATCATAGTTCAGTCGGGAAAGCTAGACGAGTCGGCTAGTTTCATTAACAGTAATTCATAGTTCAGTCTGGAAAGCTAGACGAGTCAGCTAGTGTCATTAATAGTAATTCATAGTTCAGTCTGGAAAGCTAGACGAGTCGGCTAGTTTCATTAACAGTAATTCATAGTTCAGTCGGAAAGCTAGACGAGTCGGCTAGTTTCATTAACAGTAATTCATAGCTCAGTCGGGAAAGCTAAACGAGTCGGCCAGTTTCATTAACAGTAAATCATAGTTCAGTCTGGAAAGCTAGACGAGTCGGTTAGTGTCATTAACAGTAAATCATAGTTCAGTCTGGAAAGCTAGACGAGTCGGTTAGTGTCATTAACAGTAATTCATAGTTCAGTATGGAAAGCTAGACGAGTCGGTTAGTTTCATTTACAGTAATTCATAGTTCAGTCGGAAAGCTAGACGAGTCGGTTAGTTTCATTAACACTAATTCATAGTTCAGTTGGAAAGCTAGACAAGTCGGCTAGTTTCATTACCAGTAATTCATAGTTCAGTCGGAAAGCTAGACGAGTCGGCTAGTTTCATTAACAGTAATTCATAGTCCAGTCCGGAAAGCTAGACGAGTCTGCTAGTTTCAATAACAGTAAATCATAGTTCAGTCGGGAAAGCTAAACAGGTCGGCTAGTTTCATTAACAGTAATTCATAGTCCAGTCGGGAAAGCTAAACGAGTCGGCTAGTTTCATTAACAGTAAATCATAGTTCAGTCTGGAAAGCTAAACGAGTCGGCTAGTTTCATTAACAGTAATTCATAGTCCAGTCTGGAAAGCTAGACGAGTCGGCTAGTTTCATTAACAGTAATTTATAGTTCAGTCGGGAAAGCTAGACGAGTCGGCTAGTTTCATAACAGTAATTCATAGTTCAGTTGGAAAGCCAGACGAGTCGGCTAGTTTCATTAACAGTAATTCATATTTCAGTCTGGAAAGCTAGACGAGTCGGTTAGTGTCATTAACAGTAATTCATAGTTCAGTATGGAAAGCTAGACGAGTCGGTTAGTGTCATTAACAGTAATTCATAGTTCAGTATGGAAAGCTAGAGGAGTCGGCTAGTTTCATTAACAATAATTCATAGTTCAGTCGAAAAGCTAGACGAGTCGGCTAGTTTCATTAACACTAATTCATAGTTCAGTCGGAAAGCTAGACGAGTCGGCTAGTTTCATTACCAGTAATTCATAGTTCAGTCGGAAAGTTACACGAGTTTGCTAGTTTCATTAACAGTACTTCATAGTTCAGTCGGGAAAGCTAAACGAGTGAGCTAATTTCATTAACAGTAAATCATAGTTCAGTCTGGAAAGCTAGACGAGTCAGTTAGTGTCATTAACAGTAATTCATAGTTCAGTATGGAAAGCTAGACGAGTCGGCTAGTTTCATTAACACTAATTCATAGTTCAGTCGGGAAAGCTAGACGAGTCTGCTAGTTTCATTAACAGTAATTCATAGTTCAGTCTGAAAAGCTAGACGAGTCGGCTAGTTTCATTAACAGTAATTCATAGTCCAGTCTGGAAAGCTAGACGAGTTGGCTAGTTTCATTAACAGTAAATCATAGTTCAGACTGGAAAGCTAAACGAGTCGTCTAGTTTCATTAACAGTAATTCATAGTCCAGTCTGGAAATCTAGACGAGTCGGCTAGTTTCATTAACAGTAATTTATAGTTCAGTCGGGAAAGCTAGACGAGTCGGCTAGTTTCATTAACAGTAATTAATAGTTCAGTTGGAAAGCCAGACGAGTCGGCTAGTTTCATTAACAGTAATTCATAGTTCAGTCTGGAAAGCTGGACGAGTCGGGTAGTTTCATTAACAGTAATTCATAGTTCATTTGGAAAGCCAGACAAGTCGGCTAGTTTTATTAACAGTAATTCATAGTTTAGTCGGAAAGCTAGATACGTTGGCTAGTTTCATTAACAGTCATTCATAGTTCAGTCTGGAAAGCTCAACGAGTCGGCTAGTTTCATTAACACTAATTCATAGTTCAGTCGGGAAAGCTAGACGAGTTGGCTAGTTTCATTAACAGTAAATCATAGTTCAGTCGGGAAAGCTAGACGAGTCGGCTTGTTTCATTAACAGTAAATCATAGTTCAGTCTGGAAAGCTAGACGAGTCGGTTAGTGTCATTAACAGTAAATCATATTTCAGTCTGGAAAGCTAGACGAGTCGGTTAGTGTCATTAACAGTAATTCATAGTTCAGTATGGAAAGCTAGACGAGTCGGTAAGTTTCATTTACAGTAATTCATAGTTCAGTCGGAAAGCTAGACGAGCATAGTTCAGTCGGAAAGCTAGACGAGTCGGCTAGTTTCATTAACAGTAATTCATAGTCCAGTCGGGAAAGCTAAACAGGTCGGCTAGTTTCATTAACAGTAATTCATAGTCCAGTCGGGAAATCTAAACGAGTCGGCTAGTTTCATTAACAGTAAATCATAGTTCAGTCTGGAAAGCTAGACGAGTCGGCTAGTTTCATTAACAGTAAATCATAGTTCAGTCGGGAAAGCTAGACGAGTCGGCTAGTTTCATTAACAGTAATTCATAACTCAGTCTGGAAAGCTAGACGAGTCAGCTAGTGTCATTAATAGTAATTCATAGTTCAGTTGGAAAGCCAGACAAGTCTGCTAGTTTTATTAACAGTAATTCATAGTTCAATCTGGAAAGCTAGACGAGTCGGGTAGTTTCATTAACAGTAATTCATAGTTCAGTTGGAAATCCAGACGAGTCGGCTAGTTTCATTAACAGTAATTCATAGTTCAGTCGGAAAGCTAGATAAGTTGGCTAGTTTCATTAACAGTAATTCATAGTTCAGTCTGGAAAGCTAGACGAGTCGGGTAGTTTCATTAACACTAATTCATAGTTCAGTCGGGAAAGCTAGACGAGTTGGCTAGTTTCATTAACAGTAATTCATAGTTCTGTCTGAAGGCTAGACGAGTTGGCTAGTTTCATTAACAGTAATTCATAGTTCAGTCTGGAAAGCTAGACGAGTCGGCTAGTTTCATTAACAGTAAATCATAGTTCAGTCGGGAAAGCTAGACGAGTCGGCTAGTTTCATTAACAGTAATTCATAGTTCAGTCTGGAAAGCTAGACGAGTCAGCTAGTGTCATTAATAGTAATTCATAGTTCAGTCTGGAAAGCTAGACGAGTCGGCTAGTTTCATTAACAGTAATTCATAGTTCAGTCGGAAAGCTAGACGAGTCGGCTAGTTTCATTAACAGTAATTCATAGCTCAGTCGGGAAAGCTAAACGAGTCGGCCAGTTTCATTAACAGTAAATCATAGTTCAGTCTGGAAAGCTAGACGAGTCGGTTAGTGTCATTAACAGTAAATCATAGTTCAGTCTGGAAAGCTAGACGAGTCGGTTAGTGTCATTAACAGTAATTCATAGTTCAGTATGGAAAGCTAGACGAGTCGGTTAGTTTCATTTACAGTAATTCATAGTTCAGTCGGAAAGCTAGACGAGTCGGTTAGTTTCATTAACACTAATTCATAGTTCAGTTGGAAAGCTAGACAAGTCGGCTAGTTTCATTACCAGTAATTCATAGTTCAGTCGGAAAGCTAGACGAGTCGGCTAGTTTCATTAACAGTAATTCATAGTCCAGTCCGGAAAGCTAGACGAGTCTGCTAGTTTCAATAACAGTAAATCATAGTTCAGTCGGGAAAGCTAAACAGGTCGGCTAGTTTCATTAACAGTAATTCATAGTCCAGTCGGGAAAGCTAAACGAGTCGGCTAGTTTCATTAACAGTAAATCATAGTTCAGTCTGGAAAGCTAAACGAGTCGGCTAGTTTCATTAACAGTAATTCATAGTCCAGTCTGGAAAGCTAGACGAGTCGGCTAGTTTCATTAACAGTAATTTATAGTTCAGTCGGGAAAGCTAGACGAGTCGGCTAGTTTCATAACAGTAATTCATAGTTCAGTTGGAAAGCCAGACGAGTCGGCTAGTTTCATTAACAGTAATTCATATTTCAGTCTGGAAAGCTAGACGAGTCGGTTAGTGTCATTAACAGTAATTCATAGTTCAGTATGGAAAGCTAGACGAGTCGGTTAGTGTCATTAACAGTAATTCATAGTTCAGTATGGAAAGCTAGAGGAGTCGGCTAGTTTCATTAACAATAATTCATAGTTCAGTCGAAAAGCTAGACGAGTCGGCTAGTTTCATTAACACTAATTCATAGTTCAGTCGGAAAGCTAGACGAGTCGGCTAGTTTCATTACCAGTAATTCATAGTTCAGTCGGAAAGTTACACGAGTTTGCTAGTTTCATTAACAGTACTTCATAGTTCAGTCGGGAAAGCTAAACGAGTGAGCTAATTTCATTAACAGTAAATCATAGTTCAGTCTGGAAAGCTAGACGAGTCAGTTAGTGTCATTAACAGTAATTCATAGTTCAGTATGGAAAGCTAGACGAGTCGGCTAGTTTCATTAACACTAATTCATAGTTCAGTCGGGAAAGCTAGACGAGTCTGCTAGTTTCATTAACAGTAATTCATAGTTCAGTCTGAAAAGCTAGACGAGTCGGCTAGTTTCATTAACAGTAATTCATAGTCCAGTCTGGAAAGCTAGACGAGTTGGCTAGTTTCATTAACAGTAAATCATAGTTCAGACTGGAAAGCTAAACGAGTCGTCTAGTTTCATTAACAGTAATTCATAGTCCAGTCTGGAAATCTAGACGAGTCGGCTAGTTTCATTAACAGTAATTTATAGTTCAGTCGGGAAAGCTAGACGAGTCGGCTAGTTTCATTAACAGTAATTAATAGTTCAGTTGGAAAGCCAGACGAGTCGGCTAGTTTCATTAACAGTAATTCATAGTTCAGTCTGGAAAGCTGGACGAGTCGGGTAGTTTCATTAACAGTAATTCATAGTTCATTTGGAAAGCCAGACAAGTCGGCTAGTTTTATTAACAGTAATTCATAGTTTAGTCGGAAAGCTAGATACGTTGGCTAGTTTCATTAACAGTCATTCATAGTTCAGTCTGGAAAGCTCAACGAGTCGGCTAGTTTCATTAACACTAATTCATAGTTCAGTCGGGAAAGCTAGACGAGTTGGCTAGTTTCATTAACAGTAAATCATAGTTCAGTCGGGAAAGCTAGACGAGTCGGCTTGTTTCATTAACAGTAAATCATAGTTCAGTCTGGAAAGCTAGACGAGTCGGTTAGTGTCATTAACAGTAAATCATATTTCAGTCTGGAAAGCTAGACGAGTCGGTTAGTGTCATTAACAGTAATTCATAGTTCAGTATGGAAAGCTAGACGAGTCGGTAAGTTTCATTTACAGTAATTCATAGTTCAGTCGGAAAGCTAGACGAGTCGGTTAGTTTCATTAACACTAATTCATAGTTCAGTTGGAAAGCTAGACAAGTCGGCTAGTTTCATTACCAGTAATTCATAGTTCAGTCGGAAAGCTAGACGAGTCGGCTAGTTTCATTAACAGTAATTAATAGTCCAGTCGGGAAAGCTAAACAGGTCGGCTAGTTTCATTAACAGTAATTCATAGTCCAGTCGGGAAATCTAAACGAGTCGGCTAGTTTCATTAACAGTAAATCATAGTTCAGTCTGGAAAGCTAGACGAGTCGGTTAGTGTCATTAACAGTAATTCATAGTTCAGTATGGAAAGCTAGAACAGTCGGCTAGTTTCATTAACACTAATTAATAGTTCAGTCGGGAAAGCTAGACGAGTCTGCTAGTTTCATTAACAGTAATTCATAGTTCAGTCGGAAAGCTAGACGAGTAGGCTAGTTTCATTAACAGTAATTAATAGTTCAGTCTGAAAAGCTAGACGAGTCGGCTAGTTTCATTAACAGTAATTCATAGTCCAGTCGGGAAAGCTAGACGATTTGGCTAGTTTAATTAACAGTAAATCATAGTTCAGTCTGGAAAGCTAAACTAGTCGGCTAGTTTCATTAACAGTAATTCATAGTCCAGTCTGGAAAGCTAGACGAGTCGGCTAGTTTCATTAACAGTAATTTATAGTTCAGTCGGGAAAGCTAGACGAGTCGGCTAGTTTCATAACAGTAAATCATAGTTCAGTTGGAACGCCAGACGAGTCGGCTAGTTTCATTAACAGTAATTCATGGTTCAGTCTGGAAAGCTAGACGAGTCGGGTAGTTTCATTAACAGTAATTCATAGTTCAGTTGGAAAGCCAGACGAGTCTGCTAGTTTTATTAACAGTAATTTATAGTTCAGTCGGGAAAGCTAGACGAGTCGGCTAGTTTCATAACAGTAATTCATAGTTCAGTTGGAAAGCCAGACGAGTCGGCTAGTTTCATTACCAGTAATTCATAGTTCAGTCGGAAAGTTACACGAGTTTGCTAGTTTCATTAACAGTAATTCATAGTTCAGTCGGGAAAGCTAAACGAGTGAGCTAGTTTCATTAACAGTGAATCATAGTTCAGTCTGGAAAGCTAAACGAGTCGGTTAGTGTCATTAACAGTAATTCATAGTTCAGTATGGAAAGCTAGACGAGTCGGCTAGTTTCATTAACACTAATTCATAGTTCAGTCGGGAAAGCTAGACGAGTCTGCTAGTTTCATTAACAGTAATTCATAGTTCAGTCGGAAATCTAGACGAGTCGGCTAGTTTCATTAACAGTAATTCATAGTTCAGTCTGAAAAGCTAGACGAGTCGGCTAGTTTCATTAACAGTAATTCATAGTCCAGTCTGGAAAGCTAGTCGAGTTGGCTAGTTTCATTAACAGTAAATCATAGTTCAGTCTGGAAAGCTTAACGAGTCGTCTAGTTTCATTAACAGTAATTCATAGTCCAGTCTGGAAACCTAGACGAATCGGCTAGTTTCATTAACAGTAATTTATAGTTCAGTCGGGAAAGCTAGACGAGTCGGCTAGTTTCATTATCAGTAATTCATAGTTCAGTTGGAAAGCCAGACGAGTCGGCTAGTTTCATTGACAGTAATTTATAGTTCAGTCTGAAAAGCTAGACGAGTCGGCTAGTTTCATTAACAGTAATTCATAGTTCAGTCGGAAAGCTAGATGAGTTGGCTAGTTTCATTAACAGTAATTCATAGTTCAGTCTGGAAAGCTAAACGAGTCGGCTAGTTTCATTAACACTAATTCATAGTTCAGTCGGGAAAGCTAGACGAGTTGGCTAGTTTCATTAACATAATGCATAGTTCAGTCTGGAAAGCTAGACCAGTCGGCTAGTTTCATTAACAGTAAATCATAGTTCAGTCGGGAAAGCTAGACGAGTCGGCTAGTTTCATTAACAGTAATTCATAGTCCAATCTGGAAACCTAGACGAGTCGGCTAGTTTCATTAACAGTAATTTATAGTTCAGTCGGGAAAGCTAGACGAGTCGGCTAGTTTCATTAACAGTAATTCATAGTTCAGTTGGAAAGCCAGACGAGTCGGCTAGTTTCATTAACAGTAATTCATAGTTCAGTCTGGAAAGCTAGACGAGTCGGGTGGTTTCATTAACAGTAATTCATAGTTCAGTTGGAAAGCCAGAAAAGTCTGCTAGTTTTATTAACAGTAATTCATAGTTCAATCTGGAAAGCTAGATGAGTCGGGTAGTTTCATTAACAGTAATTCATAGTTCAGTTGGAAATCCAGACGAGTCGGCTAGTTTCATTAACAGTAATTCATAGTTCAGTCGGAAAGCTAGATGAGTTGGCTAGTTTCATTAACAGTAATTCATAGTTCAGTCTGGAAAGCTAAACAAGTCGGCTAGTTTCATTAACACTAATTCATAGTTCAGTCGGGAAAGCTAGACGAGTTGGCTAGTTTCATTAACATCATGCATAGTTCAGTCTGGAAAGCTAGACCAGTCGGCTAGTTTCATTAACAGTAAATCATAGTTCAGTCTGGAAAGCTTAACGAGTCGTCTAGTTTCATTAACAGTAATTCATATTCCAGTCTGGAAACCTAGACGAATCGGCTAGTTTCATTAACAGTAATTTATAGTTCAGTCGGTAAAGCTAAACGAGTCGGCTAGTTTCATTAACAGTAATTCATAGTTCAGTTGGAAAGCCAGACGAGTCGGCTAGTTTCATTGACAGTAATTTATAGTTCAGTCTGTAAAGCTAGACGAGTCGGCTAGTTTCATTAACAGTAATTCATAGTCCAGTCGGGAAAGCTAGACGATTTGGCTAGTTTAATTAACAGTAAATCATAGTTCAGTCTGGAAAGCTAAACGAGTCGGCTAGTTTCATTAACAGTAATTCATAGTCCAGTCTGGAAAGCTAGTCGAGTCGGCTAGTTTCATTAACAGTAATTTATAGTTCAGTCGGGAAAGCTAGACGAGTCGGCTAGTTTCATAACAGTAATTCATAGTTCAGTTGGAAAGCCAGACGAGTCGGCTAGTTTCATTAACAGTAATTCATGGTTCAGTCTGGAAAGCTAGACGAGTCGGGTAGTTTCATTAACAGTAATTCATAGTTCAGTTGGAAAGCCAGACGAGTCTGCAAGTTTTATTAACAGTAATTTATAGTTCAGTCGGGAAAGCTAGACGAGTCGGCTAGTTTCATAACAGTAATTCATAGTTCAGTTGGAAAGCCAGACGAGTCGGCTAGTTTCATTAACAGTAATTCATGGTTCAGTCTGGAAAGCTAGACGAGTCGGGTAGTTTCATTAACAGTAATTCATAGTTCAGTTGGAAAGCCAGACGAGTCTGCTAGTTTTATTAACAGTAATTCATAGTTCAGTTGGAAATCCAGACGAGTCGGCTAGTTTCATTACCAGTAATTCATAGTTCAGTCGGAAAGCTACACGAGTTTGCTAGTTTCATTAACAGCAATTCATAGTTCAGTCGGGAAAGCTAAACGAGTGAGCTAGTTTCATTAACAGTAAATCATAGTTCAGTCTGGAAAGCTAAACGAGTCGGTTAGTGTCATTAACAGTAATTCATAGTTCAGTATGGAAAGCTAGACGAGTCGGCTAGTTTCATAAACACTAATTCATAGTTCAGTCGGGAAAGCTAGACGAGTCTGCTAGTTTCATTAACAGTAATTCATAGTTCAGTCGGAAATCTAGACGAGTCGGCTAGTTTCATTAACAGTAATTCATAGTTCAGTCTGAAAAGCTAGACGAGTCGGCTAGTTTCATTAACAGTAATTCATAGTCCAGTCTGGAAAGCTAGACGAGTTGGCTAGTTTCATTAACAGTAAATCATAGTTCAGTCTGGAAAGCTTAACGAGTCGTCTAGTTTCATTAACAGTAATTCATAGTCCAGTCTGGAAACCTAGACGAATCGGCTTGTTTCATTAACAGTAATTCATAGTTCAGTCTGGAAAGCTAAACGAGTCGGCTAGTTTCATTAACACTAATTCATAGTTCAGTCGGGAAAGCTAGACGAGTTGGCTAGTTTCATTAACATAATGCATAGTTCAGTCTGGAAAGCTAGACCAGTCGGCTAGTTTCATTAACAGTAAATCATAGTTCAGTCGGGAAAGCTAGACGAGTCGGCTAGTTTCATTAACAGTAATTCATAGTCCAATCTGGAAACCTAGACGAGTCGGCTAGTTTCATTAACAGTAATTTATAGTTCAGTCGGGAAAGCTAGACGAGTCGGCTAGTTTCATTAACAGTAATTCATAGTTCAGTTGGAAAGCCAGACGAGTCGGCTAGTTTCATTAACAGTAATTCATAGTTCAGTCTGGAAAGCTAGACGAGTCGGGTGGTTTCATTAACAGTAATTCATAGTTCAGATGGAAAGCCAGACAAGTCTGCTAGTTTTATTAACAGTAATTCATAGTTCAGTCGGAAAGCTAGATGAGTTGGCTAGTTTCATTAACAGTAATTCATAGTTCAGTCTGGAAAGCTAAACAAGTCGGCTAGTTTCATTAACACTAATTCATAGTTCAGTCGGGAAAGCTAGACGAGTTGGCTAGTTTCATTAACATTATGCATAGTTCAGTCTGGAAAGCTAGACCAGTCGGCTAGTTTCATTAACAGTAAATCATAGTTCAGTCGGGAAAGCTAGACGAGTCGGCTAGTTTCATTAACAGTAATTCATAGTTCAGTCGGAAAGCTAGATGAGTTGGCTAGTTTCATTAACAGTAATTCATAGTTCAGTCTGGAAAGCTAAACAAGTCGGCTAGTTTCATTAACACTAATTCATAGTTCAGTCGGGAAAGCTAGACGAGTTGGCTAGTTTCATTAACATCATGCATAGTTCAGTCTGGAAAGCTAGACCAGTCGGCTAGTTTCATTAACAGTAAATCATAGTTCAGTCGGGAAAGCTAGACGAGTCGGCTAGTTTCATTAACATTAATTCATAGTTCAGTCTGGAAAGCTAGACGAGTCAGCTAGTGTCATTAATAGTAATTCATAGTTCAGTCTGGAAAGCTAGACGAGTCGGCTAGTTTCATTAACAGTAATTCCTAGTTCAGTCGGAAAGCTAGACGAGTCGGCTAGTTTCATTAACAGTAATTCATAGCTCAGTCGGGAAAGCTAAACGAGTCGGCCAGTTTCATTAACAGTAAATCATAGTTCAGTCTGTAAAGCTAGACGAGTCGGTTAGTGTCATTAACAGTAATTCATAGTTCAGTTGGAAAGCCAGACGAGTCGGCTAGTTTCATTAACTGTAATTCATAGTTCAGTCTGGAAAGCTAGACGAGTCGGGTAGTTTCATTAACAGTAATTCATAGTTCAGTTGGAAAGCCAGACAAGTCTGCTAGTTTTATTAACAGTAATTCATAGTTCAATCTGAAAAGCTAGACGAGTCGGCTAGTTTCATTAACAGTAATTCATAGTTCAGTCGGAAAGCTAGATGAGTTGGCTAGTTTCATTAACAATAATTCATAGTTCAGTCTGGAAAGCTAAACGAGTCGGCTAGTTTCATTAACACTAATTCATAGTTCAGTCGGGAAAGCTAGACGAGTTGGCTAGTTTCATTAACATAATTCATAGTTCAGTCTGGAAAGCTAGACGAGTCGGCTAGTTTCATTAACAGTAAATCATAGTTCAGTCGGGAAAGCTAGACGAGTCGGCTAGTTTCATTAACAGTAATTCATAGTTCAGTCTGGAAAGCTAGACGAGTCAGCTAGTGTCATTAATATTAATTCATAGTTCAGTCTGGAAAGCTAGACGAGTCGGCTAGTTTCATTAACAGTAATTCATAGTTCAGTCTGGAAAGCTAGACGAGTCGGTTAGTGTCATTAACAGTCAATCATAGTTCAGTCTGGAAAGCTAGACGAGTCGGTTAGTGTCATTAACAGTAATTCATAGTTCAGTATGGAAAGCTAGACGAGTCGGTTAGTTTCATTTACAGTAATTCATAGTTCAGTCGGAAAGCTAGACTAGTCGGCTAGTTTCATTAACACTAATTCATAGTTCAGTTGGAAAGCTAGACAAGTCGGCTAGTTTCATTACCAGTAATTCATAGTTCAGTCGGAAAGCTAGACTAGTCGGCTAGTTTCATTAACAGTAATTCATAGGTCAGTCCGGAAAGCTAGACGAGTCGGTTAGTGTCATTAACAGTAATTCATAGTTCAGTATGGAAAGCTAGACGAGTCGGCTAGTTTCATTAACAGTAATTCATAGTTCAGTCGGGAAAGCTAGACGAGTCTGCTAGTTTCATTAACAGTAATTCATAGTTCAGTCGGAAAGCTAGACGAGTCGGCTAGTTTCATTAACAGTAATTCATAGTTCAGTCTGAAGAGCTAGACGAGTCGGCTAGTTTCATTAACAGTAATTCATAGTCCAGTCGGGAAAGCTAGACGATTTGGCTAGTTTCATTAACACTAAATCATAGTTCAGTCTGGAAAGCTAAACGAGTTGGCTAGTTTCATTAACAGTAATTTATAGTGCAGTCGGGAAAGCTAGACGAGTCGGCTAGTTTCATAACAGTAATTCATAGTTCAGTTGGAAAGCCAGACGAGTCGGCTAGTTTCATTAACAGTAATTCATAGTTCAGTCTGGAAAGCCAGACGAGTCTGCTAGTTTTATTAACAGTAATTCATAGTTCAGTTGGAAAGCTAGACGAGTCGGGTAGTTTCATTAACAGTAATTCATAGTTCAGTCTGGAAAGCCAGACGAGTCTGCTAGTTTTATTAACAGTAATTCATAGTTCAGTCGGAAAGCTAGATGAGTTGGCTAGTTTCATTAACAGTAATTCATAGTTCAGTCTGGAAAGCCAGACGAGTCTGCTAGTTTTATTAACAGTAATTCATAGTTCAGTTGGAAAGCTAGACGAGTCGGGTAGTTTCATTAACAGTAATTCATAGTTCAGTCTGAAAGCTAGATGAGTTGGCTAGTTTCATTAACAGTAATTCATAGTTCAGTTGGAAATCCAGACGAGTCTGCTAGTTTCATTAACAGTAATTCATAGTTCAGTCGGACAGCTAGATGAGTCGGCTAGTTTCATTAACAGTAATTCATAGTTCAGTTGGAAATCCAGACGAGTCTGCTAGTTTCATTAACAGTAATTCATAGTTCAGTCGGAAAGCTAGATGAGTTGGCTAGTTTCATTAACAGTAATTCATAGTTCAGTTGGAAATCCAGACGAGTCTGCTAGTTTCATTAACAGTAATTCATAGTTCAGTTGGAAAGCCAGACGAGTCTGCTAGTTTCATTAACAGTAATTCATAGTTCAGTCGGAAAGCTAGATGAGTCGGCTAGTTTCATTAACAGTAATTCATAGTTCAGTCTGGAAAGCAAGACGAGTCGGCTAGTTTCATTAACAGTAATTCATAGTTCAGTTGGAAAGCCAGACGAGTCTGCTAGTTTCATTAACAGTAATTCATAGTTCAGTCGGAAAGCTAGATGAGTCGGCTAGTTTCATTAACAGTAATTCATAGTTCAGTCTGGAAAGCAAGACGAGTAGGGTAGTTTCATTAACAGTAATTCATAGTTCAGTTGGAAATCCAGACGAGTCGGCTAGTTTCATTAACAGTAATTCATAGTTCAGTCGGAAAGCTAGATGAGTCGGCTAGTTTCATTAACAGTAATTCATAGTTCAGTCTGGAAAGCAAGACGAGTCGGCTAGTTTCATTAACAGTAATTCATAGTTCAGTTGGAAAGCCAGACGAGTCTGCTAGTTTCATTAACAGTAATTCATAGTTCAGTCGGAAAGCTAGATGAGTCGGCTAGTTTCATTAACAGTAATTCATAGTTCAGTCTGGAAAGCAAGACGAGTAGGGTAGTTTCATTAACAGTAATTCATAGTTCAGTTGGAAATCCAGACGAGTCGGCTAGTTTCATTAACAGTAATTCATAGTTCAGTCGGAAAGCTAGATGAGTTGGCTAGTTTCATTAACAGTAATTCATAGTTCAGTCTGGAAAGCTAAACAAGTCGGCTAGTTTCATTAACACTAATTCATAGTTCAGTCGGGAAAGCTAGACGAGTTGGCTAGTTTCATTTACAGTAATTCATAGTTCAGTCTGGAAAGCTAGACCAGTCGGCTAGTTTCATTAACAGTAAATCATAGTTCAGTCGGGAAAGCTAGACGAGTCGGCTAGTTTCATTAACAGTAATTCATAGTTCATTCGGAAAGCTAGACGAGTCGGCTAGTTTCATTAACAGTAATTCATAGCTCAGTCGGGAAAGCTAAACGAGTCGGCCAGTTTCATTAACAGTAAATCATAGTTCAGTCTGGAAAGCTAGACGAGTCGGTTAGTGTCATTAACAGTAATTCATAGTTCAGTATGGAAAGCTAGACGAGTCGGCTAGTTTCATTAACACTAATTCATAGTTCAGTCTAAAAGCTAGACGAGTCGGTTTGTTTCATGTACAGTAATTCATAGTTCAGTCGGAAAGCTAGACGAGTTGGCTAGTTTCATTAACACTAATTCATAGTTCAGTTGGAAAGCTAGACAAGTCGGCTAGTTTCATTACCAGTAATTCATAGTTCAGTCGGAAAGCTAGACGAGTCGGCTAGTTTCATTGACAGTAATTCATAGTTCAGTCGGAAAGCTAGACGAGTCGGCTAGTTTCATTAACAGTAATTCATAGTTCAGTCTGGAAAGCTAGACGAGTCGGCTAGTTTCATTAACAGTATTTCATAGTTCAGTCGGGAAAGCTAGACTATTTGGCTAGTTTCATTAACAGTAATTCATAGTCCAGTCTGGAAAGCTAGACGAGTCGGCTAGTTTCATTAATAGTTATTCATATCCCGCTTTAAGACTCTGATGCATTTGTGCTATGCGATCGAAGTACACGTTTTTCATTATATGTTAGTAGGGCTTTAATTATCAGCCCATATGTTAGCAATATAAACGTCATTTAAATTAAAATTAACATTTCATGATAACCACACCCTAGCCTGGAATTCACCAACTATTCTTGAGAATATTCTTATTGCGACGATCGACTATTATTACCCGCGAGTATAATTTGAGTGTGGGTTACGAGTTCAATCCCTAGAATCGGTACTTCTTTTTGTACCGCTACTGAATTTCGTCAAACAATCTTGGTTTTAATTAGTAAATATTCAATAACGGTTGGTGTGTTATGTTTGTCAACGTAATTATTTTGTGTTTTATAGGCTAAAAGTTACGGACGTTGTCCTTTTAACAGTCTGTAGTCTCAAAAAAGTTTTTTAAAAGAAAAAAACTCTATAACAGTGATATTTTGCAGCATCTTTCGCTGGTGGCAAGTTTCGGGAGTGACACATTTGATACGTTCTACAACATTTTGAAAAAAAATCGATAACCGTAACGAGTTTAAATTCTCATCTTTCCTTCCGTTAAAAAGAATTACTAAGGCCTTTTCTCCCGCTTCACTGACATCATGGTGAGTTGCATTTTCACGGTTGAAGATTACAGAGCATTCCCGGAATTGCTTATCTGTTTTAAATTTCTTAAGAGACAAACTTTTTCCTAAACTATATATTCGAGAAGTTGTATCACAGCCGAGTAATGCATGGGGGTAAAGAATATTTTTACAGATTTCTGAACCTAATTTGCTTTGTGTGTCTTGAATGTGCCATATTTGTTTCTTTTTTCGCGTTTTTTTGTAGCTTTTTGTTTTAAAGAAACAGGATGACTTTTTTCTTGTACATGGAAGCACAGAAGTACCAACAAATCAGTATCGTCCCCAATCTACTGAAAGCACATTCAACGGCAGTTGTAACTATCAATAAATCTGCATCACCATCCGATTTACGCATTTCGATTTCTTTTGACTGCGAATGGGAACGAACTAAGCATGTCAATGAATCTTTATTTATTGTTTACATTTGCTAAGAATACCACGAGACTTTCTTCATGTTCAAATGCGCGTCCTTAGGAAAGAAAGTTCCTATGGTTTAAAGCGACACATGGCAATCTTTTGTTTTAACAACCTCATGGCGTCCCGTCTGTTCTTCTACAAATCTTGCATTTGTTCAATCACTTATACTATGGGAATAGTATACAGCAAAGTGTTTTTGGATAATAATAAATGTTGATTATATTGCACCAATACTATATTTAAACCTATGGTAGAATAAGACGAAAAAATAAAAACTCAAACTTTTATTTTATTATATGCAAGCAGGTTTAAGTCAAAATGATACTGGATAACTAAATCGAGACTCAAATTTCAGTGCTTGATAAATACTTCAAAAGTGCCACGCGTCACTTTTAAATTTTCGAAGGATACACTCGGATAGACGAGACCGTCCAGTTTACGTTCCCACCCATGGACGAGGATTAAGAAACGTGTGGTGCTGGCGACGATAGAACAGAGAAAAAAACATTGCAGCAATCGAATGATTCTAGTTTATTTATAATCAATTTGTGTTTTATATAATTAACTCTGACTTTAATTTTTCCAATAACCTGCATTCAACAAGCCAGAGGTAAGTTTATTCAACATGACAGAGCTAAGTTTGAATGTTAAATACAAAACTGGGTTCGATTGTTGAACGCATGGCTGGATACGAATGCTAAACGCATATGGTTGGGTTCGAATGTTTAACGCTGGGGTAAGTTCAAATGTTAAATCCAAGACTTGGTTCGGATGTTGAAAGCAGGGCTGGGTTCGTATGCCGAACATTCGACTATGACCGAACGTTGAAGGCAATGCTGGTTGTTATAATAGTCTTCGGAACGCCTCTCGTCAAATTAGCATGATTTGTATAGTATAAATAGTCTTGTACTTATGTATGACACCTTACACACTTTGTGCACAGACTTTCTGCTGGCAATATGTATCTAAGCACCTTTAATTCGAATTTGAGTTTTCCGACTGCCGTCAAGACTGTGTTCATTATATGTTTATATTGGCGTGGTCCAGTGGACAGCACGGTGGTTTAACGTCGAGGTTCTAGGTTCTAGCCTCACCGGCGCCACTTAGTTTCGTTAGTGTGTTATTGGGCAAGAGACGTATGTCGGAGTCTATCTTCTGAGCACCAGAAGGATTATATTCGTTAGTAATAGTAGCCAGATTCCTGTACTCCGGTGTATCCGTTCCCTCTCTCTGGGGGAGTAGAGATCTAATAACCTATATTGTGCTGACGAGCCGTTAAAAACATTCAGATATATTCATTATTATTATTATTATTATTATTAACATAAAGAGCACCGTTTCTGATCGTATTCTAAGATTAAAGGGACTGGAGGCGGTATGGAAGAGTAAAAGAGTCGTTATGAGTTTTTAGTTTTGCTTTGATTGTTTGTAAGCAGTTTTACGTCATTTTCAACACATGTAAGGTTATATATGACGGTCTATTTTTTTATTGTACATATGCATTAAGCTATATATAGCTAGGCCCCATACAATAATATATTTAATTATTATTATTAAATATTTTGGTCGGGAAATTATTTATGTTAATTCATACGATGCTTGCTTTAAGACTGTACTAAATTATTTTGTTGGGATCTAACTACACGTTTATTTAATAGGGTGTACAACTGCGAGCAACATGAACCCCAAATGAATTAATATTGATGCGTTAACAACAATACACTAATACATCGTGTTTACCAGCTGAAACATTTTCATAAATAATAATTCCCAAACAGAGCACAATATGCGTTTGTTTAATGCACGTTCACATTTTATATGAAACTGAACACATTTTGAGGGTTTTCTCTTGTATTTGTTTTGGCACAGATCGCCCCTAGACCCTTAAGGGAGTCACAGAAAATAAATAGTATGATCTAAATAAATTAATATATTAGTAAGGCATGATAAGATTAATTATATTGATGAATTGCGCCGGCAGTCATTATTGGCAAAACAAGGTACGAAACTGGGGACGAAACGTAATTTTACATTAAAACTTCTTATTTTTGTATAAAATATAGTTTTACTTAATATAACTTCTACCTAAGAAGACGTCATAATATCGTTAAGATCGGCAGATGCAATGAAGGTATAAACCATGATACTTATATGTACAATTTGCAAATTCATATGGGTCGAGTACGCAATAAACAAATTGTAATGAACTAGTAACCGGATAGCACAAATTATCCGAATTTCGATGGACGTTTAAATGTGTTTATGCTAAAGGATTTTTTGTCTAATTTTCGTTTTTGATCATCTATTTATACATAGTTTTAGAAAATATAAAAACATTTTCTGTTGCAATTAGTGATGTTCTATTGATTAGTCTATAAGCATACAAATCATTCTATGAATATTTATTGGTAGATTTAATGGTTGTTTTTGACGACAAGTAAAATGTCAGTGTTTAATAGAAGCATCATTGGCCCGTAACTCGTTGGACGAGACTAGACCAATTTACGCTTAAGAAGACCCAGACCATGTACTTAACAGCTAATACCCTATGGGAGGCCATAACAAATAGTTTAGTAGTAGGTAAATTAATCCGATGAAAACAAGTCGCAGTGGCGTAGCTGCTTATAGGCCCTGCAGGCCCGGGCCTACAACTCCCCCACCCCCACCCCCAGATAGGAACATTCTGAACACGCTAGAAATGCATTAGAATGAAGGGTGGGTGGGTAAGAGGATTGGAGGATTGTGTATATCAAATCTGTCGAAATGTAGACTTTTTTTTAATTAACGTTCAGTATAACCTGGGATGAAAATTGATTTTTTTTTGTGGTGGAGGCAGACCTCACACTTTTTCCTTGGTAGAACTAGTACTGTACACGTCCCGCCATTCGTAAGAGACTGAACCATTTAGGACACGACAAGGGAGACAAACATCAAACGTTACTGTCCTTTCAGGACGTTATTATAGGGTACACATCTGTTCGGTCATCGACAAATCAGAGGAAAACAGAGTGGCGAAATTTAATTGGTAAACATGCATGCAGTGCCTTGCAGTTATAAATATGATAGTGTCATAACCTCTTTCAAGAATGCTGTGATAAATTTCTTTTTGGTGAATATTTTAAAATTCATGAACTTTATTTACCCATATCTGTAAGTAAACGCTCTCGTTCTAACTTATATAGAACTAAGCTAGTGTCTATGTTTAATAATATTTTATTGCAGATATGTTACAATACATCAGTTCAACATCACAATATTCATAGCAACATATGCAAATGGATTGAACTACAAGTTATTACAACATTAGTTACAGTTCTCTCCAGTTACCTAGTTTCTATAGCAGCTAGGCCCTCTGAATATACTCCGAATGTAATATTAGCTTCGAGTTGTTTCATAGTTCACTGAATAAATGAGAACAATTATTGAAAGGTTATTTCAAATGGTTTTATTATGTTTATTTTAAAAGAATTATATTGCATTCAACCTTTTTCTGTAATGCACCGTCCTTTTCTTAACAGTATTAGAAATATATTCAATGACATTATTACCAATACAAACTAAAACTCTCTTTTCATCATTACGGCGTTTAATATCAATATACTCCTCAAAATAATTTAAGGACCACAAAAAAGAAAAGTATATATATAGTGTTTCAAAAACACCCATGAAATAACTGTTTTATTACCTAATTCTCTATATAATCAGTTATTGCAAATCGGGATTCATTTGAGTTAGCTATAGGAAAACAAAATAATAAAAGTTTAATGATTTATTTATATTTCATAATCGCTAATTCAGGCCTGTGGCTAAGCTGAGGCACACCGAGGCAGTTAGTTACCTCGGTAGCATTTTGTAAATGTATATACTTTACATATAAACAACTTGAGAATCGAAAAATATTCAATCATTAAAAAAACAACCCGTTGTGCTTCGAACTGAAAATGCACTTTAACCAAGGAAATCGCATGAAGAAAACAAAGCGGGTGGGAGTTGGGGCGCGACGTGCATGCCGCCGGACCTCCAAATAAAGGAAATTGTCTCGGTTAAATTTTAGGGCTGGGTACGGGCCTGCAAATACTAATTACTAACTCCGAACAAAAACAAAGAACGACTTACTGTGACGTTGAGTCATGACGTTAATAAAGTGTTGATGACGTCGACGTCATCCGCCGAATAAAGCTAAAACATTTCGCTTATAATATATATACATTGACTTATTTAAAATGTATTAAATAGCTTATGGGTTAGATGATACCGAAATCATTCATCTGATGTTAATTGTGTTATCCGACGGGATAATTCTTCGCGGATTCAGATCGCTCATGTCTTTGCGCATTCAGATCGTGCATGAAATATTTGTCAGGAGGGCAACAGCCGAAGTGTTTCACCGGGTCCCCTGTGACGTCAATAGCGAGTGACTAATAACCATTTATATAGAGAGTTATGTAAAGAGGATGACCCTTTTGATTTTTAGGGCAAAGGTCAAGGTCTTTGCTGACAAAAGCGTTCCCTAGGCTATCCACTATCAAACACATCTCAAACGCAGTGAGGGGAGACATCTGTTTTTCTTTAAAAAACACTCTAGTTAATTAATGTTGATGGTGCTTTATACCAGGAACGTTTAATAGCATATATATACACGTTCCTGTTTATACATATTACAACACTCACGTTATAACATTGTAATGTATTTCTTGCCCAATGTTGAATCCAGTAAATCACATGTTTTACTGGATTCAGAAGTATGCAAGCAATATATTCCAGCCATTTTATTTTTAAATTAATAAATTACAAAAAAAACATGTTTTAAAACAAGCCAACACATCTTATTTGATCAAAACAGACATTTAAATTTTCCTGGAAGTTATATTCAACTGTCTGATTTTTCCCTGAAAGGTCTTATCTGCGTTATATTAGTTTTATAGGGGTCGGTTTGGCCCCACGTCTGCGCATGCGTAGACTCATTTGATTATGAATGGCTGAAGAAATGCTCTAAAACTAGAACGTGATAGGTCACAGAGGTCACGTAGGTGTTTCCGTTTGTGTATGCGCGCTGTATGGTTGTAGCGGGGATTAGTGGCAGGATGTTCGAACAAAGGGTATTGACATTTAGACTTAATCCACAGTGTCCGACAGGATATGTCTTTTGTATGAAAAAACGCAAAGGGATTAGTGCCAGGATGTTCGAAAAAAATGTATTGACATTTGGATTTAATCAGAGGACATTATAGAGCAGGTTTTCTGGGTGCCTTTTGTATAAAAACCGCAAAGGGGTTTAAAGACAGGACTTTCGAACAAAGGGTATTGGCACATGGACTTAATCCACAGTGTGAGACAGGTTATGTCGTTTGTATGAAAAATCACAAAGGGGATTTGTGCCAGGATTGTCGAACAAAATGTATTGACAAGGTGAATTTACCTCCTACCGCAATGGAGAACTTGAACAATGGAACGGAAACCCTCTATTATTCCAACACTTTGAACACAAGATTTGACATGTTGGAACATGCACTTCAATAAATACGGATGACATGTGACATCTCTAGATAGCACAAAACGGAACAGTCAGATTGTTGAAAAAGTACCACCTACCTTCTTTGTATATATCCGTAATCCTTCTATACGAACACAATCAATTATTTACATAATATTTTAAATGAAACATTATTGACACGTCTGTTATGAGTGGAAACAGTAATTTACCAAATAAGAACAAAACTGAACACATTTAAACTGTGGATCAAGAATCCCACGATAGATTATTGAATGTGCCCTGATAACTTGGTTGAAGATAGTCAACATACATCCGAGTCAAAGAGTCGGAAGTCTGAATCCTTTTACAGTTTTCCCAATGTTGAATTCAG
Organism: Cyrtodaria siliqua; assembly: GCA_037043455.1. Taxonomy (NCBI): domain Eukaryota; kingdom Metazoa; phylum Mollusca; class Bivalvia; order Adapedonta; family Hiatellidae; genus Cyrtodaria; species Cyrtodaria siliqua. The sequence continues at coordinate 98,952 of JAWPHD010007896.1, forward strand.
AAATTCTAAAATATTTACAACACCTACTGATATTTCTAAAATTCAAGAAATTTGAACACCTCGAGCCATGATCACTTACGAAATGTCCTCTATCTTTAATAGACGTCGTATTCTTCATAACAAGTATTGTACATTGTCCAGAAATTGTGATTTGAACTAGGCTTAACAAGTCACTAAAACCGTTTCTATAGAAAGCTGATCATTTATTCATTTTAAATATTAAATCGCCTGGGTAACGGAGTAACTTTTGACCATTAGGGGATTAAATCGTAAATGTTTACAGGCAGTGATAGAGTCATATTTATACGTTATACAAGTTATTTGCGTATATTTTCAACTTTTTTCTACCTATATACATATACTTCTAATGCAACTATTATGTAATACGTTGCTCCATTGGCTAACGTCTCAAATTTTGTATCCCTCATTTACCGTCTGAAAAATATGTGACCTCACATAACGTTGATACAATCGACGTCATGGCATCCATGAATTTGAGTTTTCATAGAAAAACAAGTGTGTATGTATGCTTTTATTTTATATTTGTAGCATTTGAATGGAAAAGCATTAGAATCGAGATAATCATGCTAAGATTTTTAAATTTGAGACGGTATGTGGTTGGTTTTACGGTCTGAAATTTCTTTTTACGCCTCCGCTACCGCGTCGCCGTAAAACGAAATTTCAGATCGTAAAACCACTCACATACCGTCCGAGATTGAACATCTTAGCATATGGTTATCTCTAAATTATGTACCCCCGGAATTTCACGCGCTATCGGATGGTATAAACAAATGTGAAACTTTTGTTTCGGAAAATACAATGATTAAACTTAAAATTAATTGTACAGCCTTAGAGTATCATTTAATGACTATTGTTCAATTTTATTTATTTTTCTAATATATCTCACAAAGACCTTTCGAATAAACTTACGGTTCTCTCGTTGACTTTGTTTACTTTTAGAGTTATTGCATAAGAGCAGTTTATAAACTTTTTATTTTATTTTGTAATTCAAACCATTTAAAACTGATACCATTTGATCTTTTCACGCTGATTTTAAAATGTACGCTTTTGTTTACCTACCGTTCACGCCCTCTAGCCCCGGGTTGAGCAGAACTCAATACTCATAAAATCAACAGTAAAGAATTTTAACCATCCCGAAGATGGCATGCATATGGCGGTGAACATGCTAATTTTACTGTCATAATTCCATGGTTCCAGTATCTAACAAAATTCTATGCCCCGAAGAGCGAAATTTTAGTTGGGAGCAGCGGTTATGAAGCCTGCACATCAATTTATCGTTTTCGCATAATATGGTACCTTTTTGTGTCCTGTTACCTTTATTTGTAAGGTAAGGTTTTACAGTAGGCCAGAAGTCCTTGGACTTACGCCCCCAACATATCTTTCTATAAAGTATTTATTTATTGATTTTCTTCTAAGATTGGTAACCAGTTTTCTTTGTTTTCTAAAATGATCCCAGTTCTCTGAGGATTTGTTAGCAGTGAATTTATTGAAAAGTATTCTCTTTTCGTATATAGCTTGTTTTAAAACTTTGTTCATAAAAGGTACTGGCTTCTGTAAAACTATTTTCTTCTTTATAGGAGCATGCTTATATGCTACATTAAATTTGGTAAAGGTTTGACTAAAATTATTATACAGATCATCATGCAGTATCACCTTCATCAAAATGTATCTTACACTATTCAGTCTTTAGTTCCTCATTAAAATTTTCCATATCAAAACACTTCTATAATTACAATATTTTGGTTTCAGAACCTGGGTCTCCAGATTGAATTGTACTGCAATGATATTATGAACATCACTTAAACCATAATAAAAAATGCATGTTTTACCACAAATTGTTTTGTTACTTGTTAAATCGACATCTAAAAGAGTAGGTTGACTATTACGTGGAAAGCATGTTGGATTATAGATAATATTTTCCAAACCAAAGATGTCACATATGTGTTTAAGTGGTTGAAATTTAGTTTCTTCTAGTACATTATAATTTAACTCGCCAAGTAACATGATGTTATTATATTTGCTGGTTGCTTTATCTAGCGTTACGTTGCAGTTTTCTTCAAAAACACTGTCTTTAAGAGATGAAGGTTTGTACGCACCAATAACCAACCATTTGCATTTGTCCAGAATTACCTCAATGCTTATGGATTCAATGTCTCCAAACTCAAACTAAGATTTGCGTTAACCGGGTATATCTGATCGTAGGTATGCTGCTATGCCGCCGCCATTTGCCGTTCGGTCAGCCCTCCACATGTGAAAGTTGTCAACTGCAAACTGGCTTTAATCTTACTGTATCAATGTTCTGTACAATATGTGGTGTAACATGATAGGTATGGCCTAATCGGTATGAGTATGAGCTACTTGAAGACTTCTGAAGCTATGTTTTGTACAATATATGAGTGTATACTTACGTGTAAAATGACATGTATGACCTATATTTGTATGAGTGTTGGCTACTTGAAGCATTCTGACTCTATGTTCCATACAATACTTGGGTGTGGGCTTACATGTAACCTGACAGGACTGGCATGTATGGTCTGTATATATGTATACGTGTGTAACTTGAAGCCGACTATCTCAGTGTTGTGTCAATATGGTGTTGTGATCTTACATGTAACATGACAGGAAATGCCTGTATCTGTGTGAGTGTGGGCAACTTGAAGCCTTCTGTATCTACAAGTATGTTCTTTACAATACGTGGGTATATACTGAAGTGTAACACGACGAGAATGACATGTATACGTATAAGTGTAGGTATGTTGAAGCCCACTTCCTCTTGGTGCTGTACAATATGTGAGTGTATACTTAAGTGTAACATAACATGTACGCTCTGTATCTGTTTGGATGTGGGCAGCTTGAAGCCTTCTGCATCTATGTGGCTCTATACTTACGTGTAACATGACAGGTATGACCTGTACCTGAATGAGTGTGGCTAGCTTGAAGCCCGCTGCCTCTACGTTCTGTACAATACGTGTGTGCGCGCAACTTGAAGCCTTCTGCATCTATGTTTTTTTATATGTATTAACATGACCTGTATGGCGTGTATCTGTTTGGATGTGGGCAATTTGAAGCCCACTGCCTCTTTGTTTCGTACACTATGTAGGTATATGCACATTTGTTAACTGATAGGTATGGCCTATATCTGTTTGCGTCAGGGCAACTTGAAGCCCATTGTCACTCGTTTCCTTTGAACAACATGTGGGTTTATACGCTCTTATAAAAGACAGGTATGGCCAGTATTTGAAGGAGTGTAGGTAACCTGAAGCCTCTACGTTCCGTACCATACGTAGGTATGGGAAACTTGAAGCTTTCTGCATCTATGTTTCGTGAAAAACGTAGGCATTCTTACATGTTAACACGACATGTATGGTTGTTTGTGTGACTTGAAGACACTGCTTCTGTGTTCCGTACAATATGTGGGGTATATCCGTACATGTAACATGAAAGGTAATGGCCTGTATCTGTATGGGTGTGGGTAATTTGAGCCACCTTCCTCTATGTTCTGAACACTCTTACGTATTACATAAGTATGGCCTGTATGAGACTGTATTTGTGTGGGCAACTTGAAGCCAGCTGTCCTATGTTCTGTAAATATGTGGGTGAATACTTACACCACAGGTATATCTTAATGCAATCTGGAAGAATGACTTTGAATATGTTAAATAGGAGTCTTAACCTAAACAAACAAACAAACATTTAATAAATGTATTATAGAGGAGCTTAAATCTAAACCAAAAAGAAAATAAAACATATCTGTGTAAATGGTCTTTGGATTAAGCCAAAATTAAGAATATATTGCTATCATTAAGCATTTGGATGGCAGCCATGTGATAAACATAGTAACATGGGGTGGGGTGGGGTGGGGTGGGGTGAGGGGTGGGGGACATTTATTATATTACAGCTTATATATTAGCTTACATCTAAGCCAACAACAAAATAAAACACTTCTGTTTAAATCTTCTTTGGGTTAAGCCAAAATTAAAAATATATTGCTGTATTGAAGCATTTGTATGGTGGCCATTTTGAAATGTGCTAAAAATAGTAACAGAATGTCCTGTGACCTTGAGGACCCTTTTCGATTTTCAAGTTAGACTACCAACTACTATCACAGAAAGTTTGGTGCTTTCGTCCACTCTGTCCAAATCCGACCAGTTTGGTCCCTAGCTAGTTAGTGTTCACAATGCGGAATATGGCATATTTTAGCAAATCAAGGGCTATAACTCCGGTGTTACTGATCCGATGTGGCTGGTTTTTAAACTTGTCCGCGATTTCATTGATATTAACAATCTGTGCAAGTTTGGTAAAGATCAAATAATAAATGAAGGTGCTAGAGTGGTCGCAAGGAAGACGGCTTAATATGGCATTTTTCAGTAAACAAGGGCCATAACTCCGGCTGGTTTTTGAACTTGTCCGAGCTTTCATTGATATAAAGACACTGGCATAAGCTGCGCGCACACACATATTGTACAGAACTTAGAGGCAGCGGGCTTCAAGCTAGCCACTCATACAGATACAGGTCATACCTGTCATGTTACACGTAATGAAGGCCCTAGAGTGTTCACAAGGCAAAAGTTATCAGATGACGTACAACTCGCAATCACATACGCTCTGGTGGCCTTTGCCCAGCAGAGCCTAAAACTGTGCATAGAACACTATGACTATGAAGCCAGGAAGTGTTTATGCGTATTTATAATTTCAACCAATGATCAGTCTGACAATCGTTTAATATTGATGCTAAATACATACATTTTAAATTGTTCATTTGGAAATATAAGAAATAAGGAAGTGTTGATGTTTTCATAATTACTTTATTTAAAGTATAAAACATGTATTGACAGATGCATCGCTGTACTATATCAATACTATTTTATCTTTTACAATATTGACTGCCAATAACAAATAAAAGCTCAATATAACTTAATCCGTCAAAGGCACATCCATATCCCTATAATGAAATAAGGCACATCCTTATCCATATAATGAAATAAGGCACATCCTTATCCATATAATGAAATAAATTCACATCTTTATCCCTATAATGAAATAAGGCACATCCTTATCCCTATAATGAAATAAATTCACATCTTTATCCCTATAATGAAATAAGGCATCTCCTTATCCATATAATGAAATAAATTCACATCCTTATCCCTATAATGAAATAAGGCACATCCTTATCCCTATAATGAAATAAGGCAAATCCTTATCATGATAATGAAATAAGGCACATCCTTATCTTATCAAATGTACATTATTTTAACTTAAATGGGACTAAAGACTAAACACATTCTGAACTTAAAACGGGTACATCCTTATCCTTACCACAGACCTACCGATAGTATGTATGTTTCTCTACTGTGAGATAAGGCTTACCCCTTATTATATAAGTCAATTAATTATAAGGCACATCCTTATCCCTAGTGTGAGATATGGCACATCCTTATCTTATTAAAGGTACATCCATATCTCTAAAGTGAGATATGGCACACCCCTGTAATATTAAGGTAAAATATTTGAAATAATTCAATAAGACGAATCCTTATCACAAGATAGAGATATCAGGCTCATCCTCGTCTTATAAAAGGTACATGCTTATATGTAGTCCTCATGTGGGATAATGCACAGTAGTATTCCTCGAGACGTAGCAGATTAAGTAATACATATAATTTACAGTGATGTAAATTAAAGTGCATCCAAGACCACTGTTGGAATGTCAAACTAATCTCACAAATCCAAAAGACAACTGAAATTATTTCCTATAAATAACCATCAAACAGTGACCTTGATGCTGATAAGTTACTGTTAATGCTGATATATTGTAATAATACTACTCAATATTTTCATAACTTTAAACAAGAGGCCCAAGAGGGCCTGTGGACGCTCTACTGGCTAACATGGCTCTTATAACATCAATGAAGCGAGTGACTGCCATTTACGTTTTTTTTGAAAGTTTCGGGCAAAAAACAGCTTTTTAACTAAATCAAGGGCCATAATTAAAAATCTGGTAAAGTTTGGTAAAGATCAGATGAAAAATGAAGGCTATACCGTATTGAGGCAAAATATAGCATTTTTAACTAAATCAAGAGCCACAACTCCTCTGTTACTGGTCCGACTGGTCCAACATAGAGCTAAAAAAAATATATATAGATACATATAAAAAGGAATAAATTCCAAAAAAAGAAAAAAACAAATGAAAAAAAAAAGAAATAATTTAAAAAAATAAATAAATTAAAAACAAAAAAAAATAAAAATTATAATTAAATAGAATTTAAAATAATATAAAAAAGACAGTCGTAAAAGCTGGTAAAGTTTGGCAAAGATCAGATGCAAAATGAAGGCCCTTTCGTACGACGAGGCAAATTATAGCATTTTTAACAAAATCAAGGGCCATAACTCCGCTGTTACTGGGCCGATCTGGTTGTTTTTCGAACCTGATCAAGCTTTCATAGACATTAACAATATGATGAAGTTTGGTAAAGATCGGATGAAAAATGAAGGCCTTATCGTCTTAACGAGACAAAATATATCATTTTGAAGTAAATCAAGGGCCATAACTCCGATGTAACTGGTACGATATGGCTGTTTTTCAAAATTGTTCGAGCTTTCATTGATATTAACAATCTGATCAAGTTTGGTAAAGATCGGATGAACAATGAAGCCCCTATCGTCTTAACTAGGCAAAATATAGCATTTTTAACTAAATCAAGGGCCATAACTTTGCTGTTAATGGTCCGATATGGCTTTTTTTCAAACTTGTTCGAGCTTTCAACGACATTAACAATCTGATAAAGATTGGTAAAGATCGGATGAACAACGAAGCCCCTATCGTTTTAACGATGCAAAAAATAGCATTTTTAACTAAATCAAGGGCTACAACTCCGCTGTTACTAGTCCGATATGGCTGTTTTTCGAACTTGTTCGAGCTTTCATTGATATCAACAATGTGGTAAAGTTTGGTAAAGATAGGATGAAAAACGAAGGCCCTATTGTCTTAACGAGGCAAAATATAGCAATATAGCATTTTTAACTAAATCAAGGACCATAACTCCGTTGTTACTGGTTCGATCTGGCTGGTTTTCGAACTTGTCCGAGCTTTCATTGATATTAACGATGTGGTAAAGTTTGGTAAAGATAGGATGAAAAAAGAAGGCCCCATCGTCTTAACGAGGCAAAATTTAGCAATATAGCATTTTTAACTAAATCAAGGGCCATAACTCTGCTGTTACTTGTCCGATCTGGCTGGTTTTCGAACTCATCCGAGCTTTCATTAATATTAACATTCTGTTAAAGTTTGGTAAAGATCGGATGAAAAATGAAGGCCCTATTGTCTTAACGAGACAAAAGTTAACAACGGACGGACGGACGGACGGACGACGGACAACTCGGCATCCCATAAGCTCTGCTGGCCTTCGGCCAGTAGAGCTAAAAAAGAGAAGAGAATCACCCTTTTTTCCTTACTGGTTGTAAACAAAGCTTATTTTACTTTTGCACAATATGAACCACTTAACATTAGAGGTCAATGACCTTGAAGCTCTACTGATAGGTTTTGATAGCCAGATCCGCATTGCTGTGAAGTTTCATGAAAATCTGTCAAGTAGTTTCAGAGGAGTAGTCGCTACAAGTTTTTACTTTATAACTCTATGTAAACAAAGATGGCCACTGGCAGCCATGTTTAATGTTTAATTTTCAACAAGGACCAACATCATGTAATGCTGATGATTTTAGAAAAAGTCCCATATCAGTATCCCTTATAGTTTTCAAGAAGAAGTTCCTACAAATTTGGTTTTTAAACCAATATAAATAACCACCAAACAGTGACCTTGACCCTGATATGTCGCTGTTAATGCTGATATATTGTATAAATAATATAAAATTATGTTTTTCCCTTTTGCACTGATGTTCTAAAGACCTTGAATGAGCATGATAAAAAAGGGACAAAATGAACATGAAGGTGGGGTCCTACCCTCTGCCTCTAGTGGGATTTGCAGTGGTTGTATTCTACCCCGGCAACCACATGGTCATAATTGTTACATTAAAAGACTACATTTATCAACTTTCATAATTGTTACATTAAAAAGACTACATTAATCAACTTTCATAATTGTTACATTAAAAAGACTACATTAATCAACTTTCATAATTGTTACATTAAAAAGAATACATTTATCAACTTTCATAATTGTTACATTAAAAAGAATCTATGATCTACAGTTATCAACTTTCATGTTACATTAAAAAAAGAGTTTCACCATGACATAACAAAAACATTTCTTTTATACACAAATTAAAATTATAAAATACATATTTCTGGAAAAAAACAAACTATTTACAGGAACACCACATGGCTTTGGTGTATCCAAAACAATATTCTTACATAAAATATATCTGATCCATATTTCAAACTGAAATATCTGATACTTGAATTGAAAATAAAAGAACATCATTAAAGAAAATCATACATTTTCACTACAGGGAATGTATTACGCTGGGTTGTTAACATGTACCAAAAATAAATAGCTGTCATCAATACCAAACAGGGTTAGTATATAACACACAAAAACAGGGTTATGGTAAGTTTGATAGACTGTATAACATGTAACAAGCATGGTCACAGGTAATTTAGACAGTATAACACATAACAATATTGGTTATGGACTTATGGTAATTCAGACAGTATAACATGTAACAATCATGGTTATGGACTTATGAATTGAATTGCATTTGGTTTTAAGGCGCACCAACACATGAAAAGATTATATGGCGCCTAACAGGCATGAACATGCCAGGCTCATCTTCCATGTTCTTCGAGATAAAATATGGAGAATGGGCCTAGAACCTTCTCACCCTGAACTGCAGAGTTGCTGCAAATTCTATCGTAGAAACTCCATTTATGCTGGAGCCACGTTTATTGTTTTTCTGCCACTGATCTTTTGATGCGAGCGAGATAGCACCTGAAACAAAGCAGGGATCATGATGAAGACCTTTAATGAACATGAACAAAAAATTTAAACAGTATAACATGTAACAAGCATGGTCACAGGTAATTTAGACAGTATAACATGCATAGTCATAGGTTATTTAGACGTTAAAGTCGTATATTAAAATTCAAAATTTTGACTTAAAAACACAGCAGTATTTTATTTCAGTACATCATACCACAAATACAATTCTGTCAATTTATATATATACGATGCACATCACAAACACATGAAAATAACTTAATTCTGTATAATTAGAAAACTATCCCAACTTTCTGTTTGACATCAAGCCATATGACACACTAAATATCTCAGTTGCAAAAGAAAGTGTACATTTTGAATTTTTTACTTTACATCCTATCCTCTTTATCAAGGGACAGTCCCTTAATGATTCAACCTATTGAAAAACAAATGACAACATGATATTGGCAATGGAATGATAAAAACATTGGTACCAAACATGGCATATTCATTTAGGAATTTGTCATTTTAATTCTAAAAAAAGCTTTATACAATTAAATCTAAACAAAACTCAGTGTAAACTTTCTTTTGCAACTGAGTACATTATCATTGTACTTACAAATTATTGGTAGACGAGACATACAGTAGAATAAAACAATATAAAAACAGTACTATTTTACAGTATTCGAGCTGAAATACATATAAAAACAATGTAATGATGTCCATATCTCATATTCATCACATTATATCTGATTTTATCGGAAATATTGAAGTACAATTTGAAAGTTGGTAGATCTATTTACAGAGCAAAGACAATCTGAGTGTTCAGAAACAACACGCCATTTTCTCGAACTTTTATCAATATATATATGTTATCAACTGAAATGACATAGGATGTAATGCACCATATAAGGTTATATTGGGGCAGCAAGCTGGGCGATGTGGAATGAAGGATGAAGATGTCTTGTCAGACATGGCTCAAACATGTGACGGGGGTGGTCTGCAGCTCTGAAGCTACGAAATCCACTACATGTTACATATTAAAGGGACACTTGGCAATCTGGAAGTAATTATCATGCACTTATTACAAGCAGCACCTCAAGTTTATTAATGCATTATTACCTTGGACTTTAAAATGGCTTGCATATATATGTAAATAAAAGGATTAAATAATATTCAGAGTTTTCAGTATTTCTTTGTTACTCTACACTCTACATTACCTTAAAATATATTATTGATGCAATATATTCAAATATCAGGGATATGCAAAAACTATTTGATTTGAAAATTTCCAATATCATTAATGATCTGCAAATCTGTATGTCATGCAGAAAAACTAAGGAGACCTGGGGAGTTTTAAAACAATCCAGATTCCAATATGTCCCTTTAAAGCTCTTGAAAAAAATACTTTTAAGCTTTGCTGCTCAAACTTACCCATGATGGCGTGCAACAATATATAGAGATAGACAGATAATCATTCTCAACGTATGACATTATCGGACATGGAATTATGACTCTTGCTTCAACAATACTTTTATAAAAGCAATTGACATGTCGCCAGTACTTAGATATCTCCGCCCTATTGTTGATGTCGGAGTATATTGACAATAGGTTACATTATAACATAGTTGCATGTGCTTTATTATACAGTGACACGTGCTGTTATTTGTCGGAGGTATTGTTTTGGTTTGATTGGTTGAAATGGATAAATGATTGACAACTGGCGACATGTTAATTATGTCACACTCTTATTCTATACAAACAAACAGTTTTCGTAAAAACTGAATATTAAAACCAAACCAATACAAATACGGAATACATATAGAAGGTACTTTTATAGTCAACATAGAGCTATAAAACATAAGACTTAATCATTCCAAATATTGATTAATATTCTCAAAATACAACACAACTATAAGATCAATGAATGAATGGAATGAATACATAATGAATGAATGAAAGTCTTTTTTACAGAGGGTGACCAAATTAGTAAACACTAATCTCCCTTGCGGCCCTCTTGTAAAATCACATATACAATACATATAAACAAAACAATGATATTAATATGCAAAACGTATTTTAAAACATTTCATTAAATACCAGACTTCTAAATTTCAAGTAAATTTAAAACATGTCATTGTTTTTCTTATTAAATCTAGTCAATGCACATTTATAGTCACACACCTACACATGCATGCATGCACACACTCATGCGCAGGCACACAATTATTCAATTCAAATAATTATATAAATTTATACTCTTATAAAACACTATGCAAATTTCCATATAATTATGCCAGTGCATTCAGCCATTTAATGAAGTTTAATGTAATAGTTTTTTAATAAAGTAGAAAGTAATTCCATTACAAATGTGCAATTATATTTACAATATCTCGCTTCTCAAAAACACATTCCCATTTACACCTGCAATACAACTATTTACACAAGAATATACATTACATACATCATGTGATTATTTACAAAACATTTAAAACTGTTCACAACTTCCAAGGAAATGAACAACAACTATACTGTTCACTGCTACCATGTGCAAAACCTCCAAGAAATATGAATATCTTACAAGGCAACCATTTATTATGTGATTATTTACAAAACATTTAAAACTGTTCACAACTTCCAAGGAAATGAACAACAACTATACTGTTTACTGCTACCATGTACAAAATGAATATCATATAAGGCAACCAAATTATCACTGCTCAGATCGGCATCCACCTCTACCCACTGTAATGTTCCATTCTTATAACCATATAAATCCGGCACCATGTTTCCTCAGTGAATATATTCATCGGCTTTCTCAATGACTGCTTTAGCTACTTCAAGGCAAACTTTTGCATCGTCTAAGGTATATATGTCTGAAGGAATGTCTGGTGGTGACTGAGAATCTGGATACCTCATTCGATTGAACTTTCCAAGTTTCGCATCATTCTCTAGACGAGATGCCTGAAGTCAAACAAAATTGTAATGCATAAACGACATAGACAAGGAAAGGTTAAATACAGAGCATTCAATTGTGTCCGAGGTACATTGGACCCCTTAGTGTAATGTTAACCTTAACGATTAGGGACCTGGGCATTCACTATCTTTTGCGACTGCGGCCATTGTGTGTCATGGAGTTAGTCAGATATTGCTGTTTTTCAAACTAGAAGTTATTTAAAATACTCTTTACAAATTGCAAATTAAATGCTCCTTTTGAATTGTAATCATATCTACTCGTAACAATACAATTCATCAAATAGGAAATATTATATAAATATCACATTCATTCATGTCAGATAGTAAGAAATTACACATTGCTGTCTATGGGGATAAATAAAAAAAAAAAAAGAAAGCCATAAAATCTGCTAAAGTTTGGCTAAGATCAGATGCAAAATAATACATGAGAGCTCTGTGCCATGTGGTTCCAGAGAAGAAGATTTTTTCAGTTTTTGCCTATACAAGCCTAAGTAAAACTGTGACCCCCAGGGTGGGGCCAAATGTGACCAATGGGTCACCATTTGAACAAACTTGGTAGAAGACCATAAGCTAATAACAAATGCAAAATATTAAACCTCTGGCTCTTGCAGTTTCAGAGAAGAAGATTTTTTAAGTTTTTCCCTATACATGTCTACGTAAAACATGTGATCCTTGGGGCGGGGTCAAATGTGACCCGAGGGTCACCATTTGAACAAACGTGGTAAAGGACCATAAGCTTATAGCAAATGCAAAATATTAAACCTTTGGCTGTTGCTGTTGCAGTTCCAGAGAAGAAGATTTTTTTCAGTTTTTCTCTATACAAGCATTTATGTAAAACTGTGACCCCGGGGCGGGGCAAGATGTGACACCAGGGTCACCATTTGAACAAACTTGGTAAAGGACCATAAGCTTATAATAAATGTCAAATATCAAACCTCTGGCTCTTGTAGTTTCCGAGAAGATTTTTAAAAAAAAGATCCTGTATAAGTCTATGTAAAACTGTGACCCTTGGGGCGGGGACAAATTTGACCCCAGGGTCAGCATTTGAACAAACTTAGTAGAGGACCATAAGCTGATGCTACATGTAATACATGAGAGCTCTGTGCCATGTGGTTCCAGAGAAGATTTTTTTTCATTTTTGCCTATACAAGCCTATGTAAAACTGTGACCCCCAGGGTGGGGCCAAATGTGACCCCTGGGTCACCATTTGAACAAACTTGCTAGAGGACCACAAGCTTATACCAAATGCAAAATATTAAACCTCTGGCTCTTGCAGTTTCAGAGAAGAAGATTTTTTAAGTTTTTCCCTATACATGTCTATGTAAAACATGTGACCCTTGGGGCGGGGCCAAATGTGACGCGAGGGTCACCATTTGAACAAACTTGGTAAAGGACCATAAGCTTATAGTAAATGCAAAATATCAAACCTCTGGCTGTTGTAGTTTCCGAGAAGAAGATGAAGAAAAAAATCCAATATAAGTCTATGTAAAATTGTGACCCCCGGGGCGGAGACAAATTTGACCCCAGGGTCACCATTTGAACAAACTTAGTAGAGGACCATAAGCTGATGCTACATGTAATACATGAGAGCTCTGTGCCTTGTGGTTTCAGAGAAGAAGATTTTTTAAAGTTTTTTTCCTATATGTCTATATGAAAAACATGCAAAACCTCAATATACAAAATTTGGACCCCCGGAGCACAGTCATTTTTGACCCCGGGGACTTTATTTGAACAAACTTGATAGTCTAGGCGTTGGCGATCATTTTAAAAGAAAAACTGTTGAAATCTGTCCAGCGGTTCTGGAGAAGAAGATCTTTTAAGGTTTCAATTATATATGGTAATGGCAGCCATCTTGGATGTAGCGCTGACCTAATTTTAACAAATCTAAAAAGCATTCATCTAAGGATCAACCATGTGAAGTTTGGTCAAAATTAGCCAAGCGGTTTCTGAGGAGAAGTCGTTTGAAGAAAAGTTAACGGACGGACGGACGACGGATGACGGACGTCGGAAGACGGACAACACACCATCCCATAAGCTCTGCTGGCCCTTGGCCAGTAGAGCTAAAAATGATTCTATACTGCCTGAATGAAGTGTGTTTTTGAAACGAAAAATTCATACTGTGTCACAATAAACTCAGAAAAAATATTTGCTGTTTTAACAAATGTTAGGGACAAAAGTCAAAATGCAATCATCAATTAAGTTAACTTGTTGAAGTTTGGCACTTTTAAGGATAAAATGAAATTATGTAAATATTGGTGCAAAAACGCCTATTAAAATATCAAATTTCAGGACAATAATTTTAGAAATTTTGCTATCATACAACTAAAAGGGTAAATCTAAATCAGAAATTAAACATTTTCCTTTCATTTAAAATTAGACGTTTAACCCAAGTGATTCTACACTCCTCAAAGCAATATATAATAATATATAGACAGCAATGTGTAATTTCTTGCTATCTAAAACGAGGGTGATAGTGCAGGGCGATAGTAAATGGCAGGGTGATAGTAAAAAATTATCGCATGCACAGGTTTGATGCGTGTTGGCGTGTCATTTTGGTGACGTCACCGGCTGATGCAGTATGGTGAAATTGCTAAACTTCAAAAGTTCGAATATTGATCGCCTCGGTCAATAATCATATTCTCAGGGTGAACATTCTTACTATTACCCTCTCTTGAATGTGATATTTATATAATATAACTCACCAAAATTATCTAATATTTTACCAGCCCTAAAATTTGAACAATCACCAGCTTACATCATATGCTTGTATTTGCGACAATGATGGCCCGAATGGCAAAACATAATTATTATCAAAATCCTTCCAAATCTTAAAATATAAACACTCCAGACTGTGGAGCTACACTTGACGCTCACACTACTTGAGCTGGGGTTTAATATGCACACAAAAAGGTCATACTGTGCCAACAAAAATGAACATTCCAGGCACATCCTTCATTTACATTCAGATAAAAATATATAGAAAGAGCCTAGTAGAAAGTAGAATATGACTACCATCAAAATGTTAACCATACATCTAAGTTGAAAGTAGAATATGACTACATTTAAAATGTTAACCATACATCTAAGTGGAAAGTAGAATATGACTACATTCAAAATGTTAACCATACATCTAAGTGGAAAAGGGGGATAACTCTAAAACACATCCAGGACAGACTTATGGTGCTTGTCAGATATGTCATATGACTGTACATTCAACATTTTAACCAAAAAATCTAAGTGGGAAAGGGTGATAATTCTGGTCAAGTGCATGACATGGCCCTTGTCACATATGGTTGTGTAATGATGATGATCAAGTGTGCCACATTTCAAAGCATTCGAACAATTGGTTCTTGGAAAAATCTAACTATAAAATGGGGGCATAATTCTGGTAAAATGCATAATAGAGTTATGGTGCATGTCACATTTGGTTGTGTAATGATGGGGAACGTGTGCCCAGTTTCAAAGCTTTCTGACAATTTGTTTTCGGAATACGACTTTTCACCAAAATGTTAACCAAAAGTCTATGTAGAAAAGGGGGGATAATTTTGGTAAAATGCTTAACAGACTTATGGTGTTTGTCACATATCGTTGTGTAATGATGATAAACATGTGTGCCAAATTTCAAAACTTCCTGACAATCAATTTTTTGAATATGACTGTACATTCAATTTTTTTACCAAAAACCTAAGTAGAAAATGCATAACAAGAATTAAGGTCTTGCTGAATATGGGTGTGTAATGATGATGAATATGTATGCAAAGTTTAAAGCGACACACGGTAATCGTGATTTTTTAAAACTCACGAAGTCCCGTTAGTTTTTCTACATAACTGGCATTTAATTATCAAAAAAAATGTGACAATAAACATTGCAACAAAATTTCCTGAAAACTGGAATATAAATACTTAAGTTATTGTGCAATGTCCAATGGTATTGGAGGCTATATAACCAGAGGTTATCCAGTGTGGCATCTCAGCTCCGTTGGTTTGGGAGGACAAGTGATGATTAAATCATATGTTTAATGTGAATTGCAAGATAGGTAAATAACATTTGTTCAGCATTTTCAGATATTTTAAATATACTTTAAATGCTTTTAGCATAAAGCAATAAGAACCATCTCTGAAGGTAATTAATACCCCTACAAACGCATACCCTATGACGATATGCTCATCTCCACTTCATGCAGATGCAGAAGTTTGGTGCAAATCCATCAAGGGGTTATGGAGAAACAGCATGGACAAGATTTTTGAATTATTCAAGGGGCCATAACTCCATAAGAAATTATCGAACACAAACCCCACGGCAATATGTGCATCTACAATTCATACTGATGCTCCTTGCAAAGTTTGTTGAAAATCCATCCAGGGGTAATGGAGAAATAGCGCAGGCAACATTTTATGTGTGAAAATATTTAAAAGGCCATAGCTATCAAAAATCATTGACCCCGGCAAAACTAGACAACATGTGCATCGCCTCTTCATACTGATGCTTCTCATAAAGTTTCGTCAAAATCCATCAAAATCCTTCCTTTGCAGGGGCATAATAATGTTGATAATGCCCGTCTTATAAATTTGTAATTTATATTTAAATAACATTGTTTTATTTTAACGATGAATTGTAATAAGATGTACTGTTTGAATTAAGGTGTCTCATAGGTCAAATTCAGTCGAGGTTTCTTACATCTACTTAGTTGTTTTATGTGCTATGAACTGTATACATTGTATTTTAAGAAATGTGAGACACAAATACACTAGACGATACTTGTACCTGATTTTAAATGCTAATAAAACTCTTATATTTCATCATAATTTGCCCAAATTTTGATCATGTTCTTTATAAAGCGATGACTAAATGTAATCCAATTATTAAATTGATTATTTTTAATTTTAATTTTGGGGCTGATAATAATACATTGATGTTTTCATCAGAATTTTTTTTGGTCAAAATTGTACATTCCAGTTAAAAGGATAAACGACAATCCTGATTTTTAAAAACTTTAACTACATAGCTTACATTTGTTCATTAATTCTAATTATGAGAATAGTATAAAACAAATTGTTTATGCATATTATTAACTGTTGTTTATATTGCACCAATAATATATTTAAACATATAGTAGAACAAGACGAAAAAATCAAAACTCAAAATGTTATTTAGTTGTATGCAAGCAGTTTTAAAGTCAAAATGATAATGGATATTAATCATTTTAATGCTTGATAAACTCTTCAAGATTGTTGTGCGCCCCTTAAAAAGAAGGGGCACTAATAAGGATGAATTGGTGCGCTCAGTATAAGGATGAATTGGGGCGTTCAGTATAAGGATGAATGAATGAATGGTGTCTTATGGCACGTCGACACATAAATAGGTCATATTGTGCGCAAAAACCGATGAATCATGAAAGAATAAAGTAGTAATTAAAAAATAATGTAAACGTATACAGATCACACTCTACAAATAAGGGATGATATGGTAGCAATATAAACTATGTATATATGTAAATCAACAAATGCCCGCCAACGGGCTTGTAAACAAGTTAATACATATAGGAAAAACTTGGGCACTCAGTATAAGGATGAACTGGGGCACTCAGTTTTAGGATGAACTGGGACACTTAAAAAGGATGAACTGGGACACTTATAAAGGATGAACTGGGGCACTTATCAAGATGAACTGGGGCACTAATAAGGATGAACCGGGGCACTTATAAGGATGAACTGGAGAAATTAAAAAGTATGAACTGGGGCATTTATAAGGATGAACTGGGGCACCAATAAGGGTGAACTGGGGCACTTATAATGATGAACTGGAGCACTTATACAGGATGAACTGGGCACCTATAAAGGATAAAATGGGGCACTAATAAGGATGAACTTGGGCGCTTATAAGGATTACCTGGGGCACTTATAAGGATGAACTATGGCACTTATAAAGGATGAAGTGGGGCACTTATAAAGGATGAACTGGGGCACTTATAAAGATTAACTAGGGGGCACTTATAAGGATGAACTGGGGCACTTATAAGGATGAACTGGAGCACTTATAACAGATGAACTGGGGCACTTATAAGGATGAATTAGGGCACTTATAAAGGATGAAGTGGGGCACTTATAAAGGATGAACTGGGGCACTTATAAGGATGAACTGGGGGCACTTATAAGGATGAACTGGGGGCACTTATAAGGATGAACTGGAGGCACTTATAAGGATGAACTGGGCCACTTATAAAGGATTAACTGGGGTACTTATAAGGATGTACTGGGACACTTATAAAGGATAAACAGGGCCACTTATAAGGATGAATTGGGACATTAATAAGGATGAACTAGGACACTAATAAAGGATGAACTGGGGCACTTATAAAGGATGAACTGGTGCACTTATAAGGATGAATTTGGGTGCTTATAAGGATGAACTGGGGGCACTTATAAAGGCTGATCTTGGGGCACTTATAAAAGATGAACTGGGGTACTTATAATATAAGGATGAACTGGGGGGGCACTAATAAGGATGAACTGGGGCACTTATAAAGGATGATCTGCGGAACTTATAAAGAATGAACTGGGACACTTATAAAAGATGAACTGGGGCACTTATAAAGGATTAACTGGGGCACTTATAAAGGATGATCTGGGGCGCTTATAGAGGATGAACAGGGACACTTATAAAGGATGAGATGGATCACTTATAAAGGATAAAGGCACTATTTTTGTAGGAGGTGGTGGTGGTGGTGGTGGTGATGGTGGTGACGGGTGAAGTGTGTGTTCGTGGGCGGCACTATAAAGGGAGGTGCTCTTATTATGGGTAATACGGTATGAAAAGATGAACTGGGGCACTTATAAAGGATGAACTGGGGCACTTATAAGGATGAACTGGGGCTCTTATGAAGTTATGAACTGGGGCACTTATAAAGGATGAACTGGGGCACTTATAAAGGATGAAAGGGGCACTTATAAGGATTAACTGTGGGGCACTTATAAGGATGAACTGGAGGCACTTATAAGGATGAACTGGGGGCACTTATAAAGAATTAACTGGGGCACATATAAGGATGAACTGGGGGCACTTATAAAGGATGAAATGGGGTTCTTATAAGGATGAACTGGGGCACTTATAAATGATTAATTGAGGGCACTTATAAGGACAAAATGGGGGGCACTTATAAAGAATGAAATGGGGCTCTAATAAGGATGAACAGGGCCACTTATAAGGCTGAATTGGGCACTAATAAAGGATGAACTGGGCCACTTATAAAGGATGGACTGGGCCACTTATAAAGGATGACTGGGGCATTTAGAAGCATGCTCTGGGGCACTTATTAGGATGAATTGGGGCTCTTATAAGTATGAAATGGGAACTTATATGAACTGAGGGGACTTATAAGGATGAACTGGGGCACTTATAAGTGTCATCTAGTGCAAATTGTATTTATTTACTTAAATTTACTATGTCTACCCAGTAAATGCAAACCCCTGGGGACTTTTTTCACTGGAGACTTTATTTGAATTAACTAATTATGCTACAATTTAAGGATTATGTCTGAAGAACAGTTAGCATATAAGCCCAATTGTACTCGAGGAGATGTTTATTGTTTTCCCTATTAGTTCAGCCTCTAGGGTTAAAATCATCCAAATGAAGTATTCGTAAAAATCATCCAGTTTCTGAGGTGTTAATGATAGACATCGATGGTCGGAGTGGTCAAAATGGCTTCATGTGAGCCATAGGCTACATAAGGTGAGCTTAAAGCTGTTAAAATATGCACAATAATTCTTGAGGAAACTAGAGTAGTGGTCCATGAAACACTCATGTCATCTGCCTTGTGCTAATTAGTGACCTTGACTTATAACCTTCTCATGCCAAAATCAATCAGGGGGTCACACCAATATATAACTACACAGGAAATATGAATTAAATTCATTCATTCTCTTTTATATAAGTGAAAACCAAGTTTCATAAAAAAAGTCACTGAGTGACCTTGACCTTTTGACATATTGAACCCAAAAATCAAAAGAGTCTACTCTCATCAGGAAATAACTACACAGCAAATATATAATCAATCCAACAATTATTCTCTTTTAAATAAGCAGAAATCAATGTTCGAAACAAGTTAATGTTAGGTTGCAGGTTAAAGTTGTATGAAAAGAGGCAAGGTTAATGTGTGATGACCATGACAGATGACAAAGTGATCCCTAAGTGTCTGCAATTAATTTTTTTTTTTTTCCCCCTACTATATATCTCTATTTACAAATATGGAACCCATGGGGAAGATTATTACGGTTTGGAATAGATTTAGTAAGCTGTCATCTTGGGTGTTGTGTTGAAACTTATTTTAACAAACTTGAAAGACATTAAGTATCGTCCACGTGAAGTCTGGTAAAAATTGTCCACGCATTGTCTGAGAAGTTCTCATAGACAAAGGAGATGACCTACAAATGGTGGTCAACCGAATAAAACCAGTACTGTACCCCCTCCAGCCATCCATAAGAATCGATTAATGCATTCCTACCCACTTTGCTGGTCAAAACTGTTACCATACCTGTTGAACAAGCTCGGGACTTAGGCCACCTGCCATTCTAGTCAGCGAATGATCCTTTATCACAATGTCGTTAGCGTTGTTTGAGTATCTGGCTGCTTTCAATGCCTTCTCACATGCCTTTAAAACAAAGAATAAATAAGAATTGTGGAAATTCATTGAAAAAACGATAATTTTACATCAAGTATTTCAACCAATTTGGAGTGAAGTAAAACTTTGAATTACATTTATTTAATATATAATTTGCATCTTAGCATTTTTTAAAAACCTATAAGATGATCACAGATAAGCATCAATATGAATTCTTAAGAAGAAAATGGCCAAACCCAGCATTTTCAGATCAGAGTTATAACAGTGACCTAAAGTTGGACACAAGAAATCTGTAGAACCGATGGATGCTCCCAAATTAAAGGTACACATGTGAAATACAATCAGATGAAAAATGTATGAGGATCGCGAGTTGAGCAGACAAAGATTTAAATTTTAAATACCTTCAAGTCTCTTAACTCCATAAAAAAACAAGAGCTGTCGGAGAATAGCGCAGCTCGACTATTCGATTTTTCAGAGAATAATACATTTATAGCTAGTATATACCATCAGAAAACAAGGCTACAACAATGTGGGGTGGGGGTTGGGAGCACAAACAGAACTATGTGTAAGAATTGACCAAAACTACACAGAAATGTGGTAAAAAAAAAATAGTTTCAAGTGGGGGTCGGGTGGGGGGGAGCGGGGGGGGGGAGAGGCGGAAGTGGGTTGGGGGGCGCGGGAGGAGGGGGCAACATATATGTGTAAGAATTGACCAAAACAGCAAAGAAATATGAAAAAAAAAAAAAGTTTGAAGTGGGGGGGGGGGGGGGGTGGGGGCGAGAGGGTGAGAGGTGCAGGGAGGGGGGCAACATATATGCGTAAGAAGTGGAGTGGGTTGGGTTGGGGGGCAACATAATTATATGTGTAAGAATTGACTAAAACAACAAAGAAATATGTAAAAAAAAATAGTTTCAAGTGGGTGTGGGGTGTGAGGGGAACGGGGGGGTGGGGGGGCAGGGGGAAGTGGGGGGGGGAAGGGAGAGAGGCGGGATTGGGTTGGTGTGGGGGGCAACATATATGTGTAAGAATTGATAAAAACAATAACAAATATGAAAAAAAAAAAAGTTTCAAGTGTGGGGGGCAACATATGTGTAAGAATTGACTAAAACAACAAAAAATATGTAAAAAAAACTGGGGGGGGGGGGGGCGGGTGTGAGTGGCGGAGGGGTGAGTGGCGGAGGGGTGGTGGCGGGGAAAGGTAAAAAATAAAAAAATAAAAAATAGTTTCAAGTGGGAGTGGGGTGGGGGGGGAGCGGCGGGAAGTGGGTTGGGGGGCGCGAAGAGGGGAGTGGGCAACAATAATTATATGTGTAAGAATTGACTAAAACAACAAAGAAATATGTAAAAAAAATAGTTTCAAGTGGGGGGAGCGGGGGGGGAGAGGCGGGAGTGGGTGGGTGGGTGGGGGGAGGGGGGCAACATAATTATATGTGTAAGAATTGACTAAAACAACAAAGAAATATGTAAAAAAAATAGTTTCAAGTGGGTGTGGGGGTGTGGGGAGAGCAGGGGGGGGAGAGAGTGGGTTGGTGTGTGGGGGAGGTGGGGGTTTGGGGGGGGGGGGATGGGCAGCAACATATATAAGTAAGAATTGACTAAAACAACAAAGAAATAGGTAAAAAAAAAATAGTTTCAAGTGGGGTTGGGGTGGGGGAGGGGAGCGGGGTGAGAGGCGGGAGTGGGGTTGGTGGGGTGAGGGGGGCAACATATATGTTATAGAATTGACTAAAAAAACAAAGAAATACGTAAAAAAAAAAAAAGTTTCAAGTCTGGGGGGAGGGGGAGAGGCAGGGGGAGGTTGGGGGGGCGGCTGGTGGGCGGGGGGCGGGGAGGGTTGCAACATATATGTGTAAGAATTGACTAAAACAACACAGAAATATGTAAAAAAAAAAAAAAAAAAAAAGTGTGGAGGGGAAGTGTGGGCAGGGGGTAGGGAGGGGGGTGAGGGGAGGAGGGAGCCCATGGCCCAATATGGGTGAAGTAATAAGATGCATAATGCTATAACAAATCCCAAACCAAAATTATTGCACATTTTATGGGCCATCACAATTTGGGTTCCATGGGAGCCCAGAATTTGCAGAAGACAAAATTTCTTATCAAACCCTTTACAACATACTATAAGGAAATCAATTCCAAAATTTAGTTCAGCTAGGACAAGAAATGTAAGAGATGTCGACCTGTAAACACAGCTTACATGCAAAATTTGATGTGAAACAGACATATTTTAAGGGCTATCAGAATTTGGGTTCCATGGGAGCCCAGGGGTTACAGAAACCAAAAGTACTCAAGCAGCCCTTACTATAATGCTATAAAGAAGCTAATGGCCAAATTTGGTTGTGCTAGGGTAAGAATTGTAAGACATATAGACTTGTAAACACAGCTTACACGCAAAATTTGATGTGAAATGGGGCACATTTTATGGGCTATCATAATTTGGGTTCCATGGGAGCCCATGGGTTACAGGAACCAAAATTGCTTATGCAGCCCTTAAGATAATGTTATAAGGAAGCCCATGAACAAATTTGGTTGTGGTAGGATAAGAAATGTAAGAGATATAGACTTGTTAACACAGCTTACACGCAAACCTTGATGTGGGACGCCGACGCCAACGCCAACGCCAACGCCGACCCCGGGGTGATTATATAAGCTCTCTTATTCTTCGAATAGTCGAGCTAAAAATCTACTTTCTTACAATATGGGCTACTAAGACATCATATTGATACTTCATGGAAATCAGGGGAAAGATG